>OZ025257.1:31924705-32222475 GCA_964019135.1 Arenicola marina | reverse complement strand
CCACAATGTTATTTATGCAAAAATTGTCGATTTGGAGGAGAAGTAGGCTTTTTAGTTTCGTAAAATACTACTTTTCGGGTACAAATGGCGTTTTCGGCTAACAGAATCACTTTTCTTTCGCCCATTTCCTAAATTTGGTTAATCGGGCATGCTCGAAGGAGTCCACGATGTTATTTATGCAAAAAAATTCGATTTGGAGGAGAAGTAGACTTTTTAGTTTCGTAAAATACTGTATTTCGGGTACAAATGGCGTTTTCGGCAAATAGAATAAATTTTCTTTCGCCCATTTCCCAAATTTGGTTAATCGGGCATGCGCGAAGGTGTCAACGATGTTATTGATGCAAAACTTGTCGATTTGGAGGAGAAGTAGGATTTTTGGTTTCGTAAAATACCATTTCGGGTACAAATGGCGTTTTCGGCAAATAGAATCACTTTTCTTTCGCCCATTTCCCAAATGTGGTTAATCGGGCATGGGCGAAGGAGTCCACGATGTTATTTATGCAAAATTGGTCGATTTGGAGGAGAAGTAGGCTTTTTAGTTTCGTAAAATACTACTTTTCGGGTACAAATGGCGTTTTTGGCAAATAGAATCAATTTTCTTTCGCCCATTTCCCAAATTTGGTTAATGGGGCATGCGCGAATGAGTCCACAATGTTATTGATGCAAAAATTGTCGATTTGGAGGAGAAGTAGGCTTTTTAGTTTCGTAAACTACCATTTCGGGTACAAATGGCGTTTTCGGCAAATAGAATCACTTTTCTTTCGCCCATTTCCCAAATGTGGTTAATCGGGCATGCGCGAATGAGTCCATAATGTTATTTATGCAAAAATTGTCGATTTGGAGGAGAAGTAGGCTTTTTAGTTTCGTAAAATACTATATTTCGGGTACAAATGGCGTTTTCGGCAAATAGAATCACTTTTCTTTCGCCCATTTCCTAAATTTGGTTAATCGGGCATGCGCGAAGGAGTCCACGATGTTATTTATGCAACATGCGTCGATTTGGAGGAGAAGTAGGCGTTTTAGTTTCGTAAAATACTACTTTTCGGGTACAAATGGCGTTTTTGGCAACTAGAATCACTTTTCTCTCGCCCATTTCCTAAATTTGGTTCACCGGGCATGCGCGAAGGAGTCCACGATGTTATTTATGCAAAATTTGTCGATTCGGAGGAGAAGTAGGCTTTTTAGTTTCGTAAAATACCATTTCGGGTACAAATGGCGTTTTCGGCAAATAGAATCACTTTTCTTTCGCCCATTTCCTAAATTTGGTTAATCGGGCATGCGCGAAGGAGTCCACCATGTTATTTATGCAAAATTTGTCGATTTGGAGGAGAAGTAGGCTTTTTAGTTTCGTAAAATACTACTTTTCGGGTACAAATGGCGTTTTTGGCAAATAGAATAAATTTTCTTTCGCCCATTTCCTAAATTTGTTTAATGGGGCATGCGCCAATGAGTCCACGATGTTATTTATGCAAAATTAGTCGATTTGGAGGAGAAGTAGGCTTTTTAGTTTCGTAAAATACTACTTTTCGGGTACAAATGGCGTTTTTGGCAAATAGAATAAATTTTCTTTCGCCCATTTCCTAAATTTGGTTAATGGGGCATGCGCGAATGAGTCCACATTGTTATTTATGCAAAAATTGTCGATTTGGAGGAGAAGTAGGCTTTTTTGTTTCGTGAAATACTACTTTTCGGGTACAAATGGCGTTTTCGGCAAACAGAATCACTTTTCTTTCGCCCATTTCCTAAATTTGGTTAATCAGGCATGCGCAAAGGAGTCCACGGTGTTATTTATGCAAAATTTGTCGATTTGGAGGAGAAGTTGGCTTTTTAGTTTCGTAAAATACTGTATTTCGGGTACAAATGGCGTTTTTGGCAAATAGAATCACTTTTCTTTCGCCCATTTCCTAAATTTGGTTCATCGGGCATGCGCGAAGGAGTCCGCGATGTTATTTATGCAAAATTTGTCGATTTGGAGGAGAAGTAGGATTTTTAGTTTCGTAAAATACCATTTCGGGTACAAATGGCGTTTTTGGCAAATAGAACCACTTTTCTTTCGCCCCTTTCCGAAATTTGGTTAATCGGGCATGCGCGAAGGAGTCCACGATGTTATTTATGCAAACTTGTCGATTTGGAGGAGAAGTAGGCTTTTTTGTTTCGTGAAATACTACTTTTCGGGTACAAATGGCGTTTTCGGCAAACAGAATCACTTTTCTTTCGCCCATTTCCTAAATTTGGTTAATCAGGCATGCGCAAAGGAGTCCACGGTGTTATTTATGCAAAATTTGTCGATTTGGAGGAGAAGTAGGCTTTTTAGTTTCGTAAAATACTGTATTTCGGGTACAAATGGCGTTTTTGGCAAATAGAATCACTTTTCGTTCGCCCATTTCCTAAATTTGGTTAATGGGGCATGCGCGAATGAGTCCACAATGCTATTTATGCAAAAATTGTCGATTTGGAGGAGAAGTAGGCTTTTTCGTTTCTTAAAATACTGTATTTCGGGTACAAACGGCGTTTTCGGCAAATAGAATCACTTTTCTTTCGCCCATTTCCCAAATTTGGTTAATCGGGCATGCGCGAAGCAGTCCACGATGTTATTTATGCAAAATTTGTCAATTTGGAGGAGAAGTAGGCTTTTTAGTTTCGTAAAATACTACTTTTCGGGTACAAATGGCGTTTTTGGCAAACAGAATCACTTTTCTTTCGCCCATTTCCAAAATTTGGTTAATCGGGCATGCGCGAAGGAGTCCACCATGTTATTTATGAAAATTTGTCGATTTACAAGAGAAGTAGGATTTTTAGTTTCGTAAAATAAAATTTCGGGTACAAATGGCGTTTTCGGCAAATAGAATCACTTTTCTTTCGCCCATTTCCTAAATTTGGTTAATCGGGCTTGCGCGAAGGAGTCCACGATGTTATTTATGCAAAATTTGTCGATTTGGAGGAGAAGTAGGCTTTTTAGTTTCGTAAAATACTACTTTTCGGGTACAAATGGCGTTTTTGCCAAATAGAATCACTTTTCTTTCGAACATTTCCTAAATTTGGTTAATCGGGCATGCACGAAGGAGTCCACGATGTTACTTATTGCAAAATTTGTTGATTTGGAGGAGAAGTAGGCTTTTTAGTTTCGTAAAATACGACTTTTCGGGTATTAATGGCGTTTTCGGCAAATAGAATCACTTTTCTTTCGCCCATTTCCTAAATTTGGTTAATCAGGCATGCGCGAAGGAGTCCACGATGTTACTCATGCAAAATTTGTCGATTTGGAGGAGAAGTAGGCTTTTTAGTTTCGTAAAATACGACTTTTCGGGTACAAATGGCGTTTTTGGCAAATAGAATCACTTTTCTTTCGCCCATTTCCTAAATTTGGTTAATGGGGCATGCGCGAATGAGTCCACAATGTTATTTATGCAAAAATTGTCGATTTGGAGGAGAAGTAGGCTTTTTAGTTTCGTAAAATACTGTATTTCGGGTACAAATGGCGTTTTTGGCAAATAGAATCACTTTTCTTTCGCCCATTTCCTAAATTTGGTTCATCGGGCATGCGCGAAGGAGTCCACGATGTTATTTATGCGAAATTGGTCGATTTGGAGGAGAAGTAGGCTTTTTAGTTTCGTAAAATACTATATTTCGGGTACAAATGGCGTTTTCGGCAAATAGAATCACTTTTCTTTCGCTCATTTCCTAAATTTGGTTAATCGGGCATGCGCGAAGGAGTCCACGATGTTATTTATGCAAAAAATTTCGATTTGGAGGAGAAGTAGGCTTTTTAGTTTCCTAAAATACTGTATTTCGGGTACAAATGGCGTTTTCGACAAATAGAATCACTTTTCTTTCGCCCATTTCCCAAATTTGGTTAATCGGGCATGCGCGAAGGTGTCCACAATGTTATTTATGCAAAATTTGTCGATTTGGAGGAGAAGTAGGATTTTTAGTTTCGTAAAATACCATTTCGGGTACAAATGGCGTTTTCGGCAAATAGAATCACTTTTCTTTCGCCCATTTCCCAAATGTGGTTAATCGCGCATGCGCGAAGGAGTCCACGATGTTATTTATGCAAAATTTGTCGATTTGGAGGAGAAGTAGGCTTTTTAGTTTCGTAAAATACTACTTTTCGGGTACAAATGGCGTTTTTGGCAAATAGAATAAATTTTCTTTCGCCCATTTCCTAAATTTGGTTAATGGGGCATGCGCGAATGAGTCCACAATGTTATTCATGCAAAATTTGTCGATTTGGAGGAGAAGTAGGCTTTTTAGTTTCGTAAAATGATATATTTCGGGTACAAATGGCATTTTCGGCAAATAGAATCAGTTTTCTTTCGCCCATTTCTTAAATTTGGTTAATCGGGCATGCGCGAAGGAGTCCACGATGTTATTTATGCAAAAAATTTCGATTTGGAGGAGAAGTAGGCTTTTTAGTTTCCTAAAATACTGTATTTCGGGCACAAATGGCGTTTTTGGCAAACAGAATCACTTTTCTTTCGCCCATTTCCCAAATTTGGTTAATCGGGCATGCGCGAAGGTGTCCACGATGTTATTTATGCAAAATTTGTCGATTTGGAGGAGAAGTAAGCTTTTTAGTTTCGTAAAATACTACTTTTCGGGTACAAATGGCGTTTTTGGCAAATAGAATCAATTTTCTTTCGCCCATTTCCTAAATTTGGTTAATGGGGCATGCGCGAATGAGTCCACAATGTTATTTATGCAAAAATTGTCGATTTGGAGGAGAAGTAGGCTTTTTAGTTTCGTAAAATACTACTTTTCGGGTACAAATGGCGTTTTCGGCTAACAGAATCACTTTTCTTTCGCCCATTTCCTAAATTTGGTTAATCGGGCATGCTCGAAGGAGTCCACGATGTTATTTATGCAAAAAAATTCGATTTGGAGGAGAAGTAGACTTTTTAGTTTCGTAAAATACTGTATTTCGGGTACAAATGGCGTTTTCGGCAAATAGAATAAATTTTCTTTCGCCCATTTCCCAAATTTGGTTAATCGGGCATGCGCGAAGGTGTCAACGATGTTATTGATGCAAAACTTGTCGATTTGGAGGAGAAGTAGGATTTTTGGTTTCGTAAAATACCATTTCGGGTACAAATGGCGTTTTCGGCAAATAGAATCACTTTTCTTTCGCCCATTTCCCAAATGTGGTTAATCGGGCATGGGCGAAGGAGTCCACGATGTTATTTATGCAAAATTGGTCGATTTGGAGGAGAAGTAGGCTTTTTAGTTTCGTAAAATACTACTTTTCGGGTACAAATGGCGTTTTTGGCAAATAGAATCAATTTTCTTTCGCCCATTTCCCAAATTTGGTTAATGGGGCATGCGCGAATGAGTCCACAATGTTATTTATGCAAAAATTGTCGATTTGGAGGAGAAGTAGGCTTTTTAGTTTCGTAAACTACCATTTCGGGTACAAATGGCGTTTTCGGCAAATAGAATCACTTTTCTTTCGCCCATTTCCCAAATGTGGTTAATCGGGCATGCGCGAATGAGTCCATAATGTTATTTATGCAAAAATTGTCGATTTGGAGGAGAAGTAGGTTTTTTGTTTCGTAAAATACTATATTTCGGGTACAAATGGCGTTTTCGGCAAATAGAATCACTTTTCTTTCGCCCATTTCCTAAATTTGGTTAATCGGGCATGCGCGAAGGAGTCCACGATGTTATTTATGCAACATGCGTCGATTTGGAGGAGAAGTAGGCGTTTTAGTTTCGTAAAATACTACTTTTCGGGTACAAATGGCGTTTTTGGCAACTAGAATCACTTTTCTCTCGCCCATTTCCTAAATTTGGTTCACCGGGCATGCGCGAAGGAGTCCACGATGTTATTTATGCAAAATTTGTCGATTCGGAGGAGAAGTAGGCTTTTTAGTTTCGTAAAATACCATTTCGGGTACAAATGGCGTTTTCGGCAAATAGAATCACTTTTCTTTCGCCCATTTCCTAAATTTGGTTAATCGGGCATGCGCGAAGGAGTCCACCATGTTATTTATGCAAAATTTGTCGATTTGGAGGAGAAGTAGGCTTTTTAGTTTCGTAAAATACTACTTTTCGGGTACAAATGGCGTTTTTGGCAAATAGAATAAATTTTCTTTCGCCCATTTCCTAAATTTGTTTAATGGGGCATGCGCCAATGAGTCCACGATGTTATTTATGCAAAATTAGTCGATTTGGAGGAGAAGTAGGCTTTTTAGTTTCGTAAAATACTACTTTTCGGGTACAAATGGCGTTTTTGGCAAATAGAATAAATTTTCTTTCGCCCATTTCCTAAATTTGGTTAATGGGGCATGCGCGAATGAGTCCACATTGTTATTTATGCAAAAATTGTCGATTTGGAGGAGAAGTAGGCTTTTTTGTTTCGTGAAATACTACTTTTCGGGTACAAATGGCGTTTTCGGCAAACAGAATCACTTTTCTTTCGCCCATTTCCTAAATTTGGTTAATCAGGCATGCGCAAAGGAGTCCACGGTGTTATTTATGCAAAATTTGTCGATTTGGAGGAGAAGTTGGCTTTTTAGTTTCGTAAAATACTGTATTTCGGGTACAAATGGCGTTTTTGGCAAATAGAATCACTTTTCTTTCGCCCATTTCCTAAATTTGGTTCATCGGGCATGCGCGAAGGAGTCCGCGATGTTATTTATGCAAAATTTGTCGATTTGGAGGAGAAGTAGGATTTTTAGTTTCGTAAAATACCATTTCGGGTACAAATGGCGTTTTTGGCAAATAGAACCACTTTTCTTTCGCCCCTTTCCGAAATTTGGTTAATCGGGCATGCGCGAAGGAGTCCACGATGTTATTTATGCAAACTTGTCGATTTGGAGGAGAAGTAGGCTTTTTAGTTTCGTAAAATACTACTTTTCGGGTACATATGGCGTTTTTGGCAAATAGAATGAATTTTCTTTCGCCCATTTCCTCAAGTTGGTTAATGGGGCATGCGCGAATGAGTCCACAATGTTATTTATGCAAAAATTGTCGATTTGGAGGAGAAGTAGGCTTTTTTGTTTCGTAAAATACTACTTTTCGGGTACAAATGGCGTTTTCGGCAAACAGAATCACTTTTCTTTCGCCCATTTCCTAAATTTGGTTAATCGGGCATGCGCGAAGGAGTCCACGATGTTATTTATCCAAAATTTGTCGATTTGGAGGAGAAGTAGGCTTTTTAATTTCGTAAAATATTATATTTCGGGTACAAATGGCGTTTTCGGCTAACAGAATCACTTTTCTTTCGCCCATTTCCTAAATTTGGTTAATCGGGCATGCGCGAAGGAGTCCACGATGTTATTTATGCAAAATTTGTCAATTTGGAGGAGAAGTAAGCTTTTTAGTTTCGTAAAATACTACTTTTCGGGTACAAATGGCGTTTTTGACAAATAGAATCAATTTCCTTTCGCCCATGTCCTAAATTTGGTTAATGGGGCATGCGCGAATGAGTCCACAATGTTATTTATGCAAAAATTGTCGATTTGGAGGAGAAGTAGGCTTTTTAGTTTCGTGAAATACTACTTTTCGGGTACAAATGACGTTTTCGGCAAACAGAATCACTTTTCTTTCGCCCATTTCCTAAATTTGGTTAATCGGGCATGCGCGAAGGACTCCACCATGTTATTTATGCAAAATTTGTCGATTTGGAGGAGAAGTAGGATTTTTAGTTTCGTAAAATAAAATTTCGGGTACAAATGGCGTTTTCGGCAAAGAGAATCACTTTTCTTTCGCCCATTTCCTAAATTTGGTTAATCGGGCTTGCGCGAATGAGTCCACGATGTTATTTATGCAAAATTTGTCGATTTGGAGGAGAAGTAGGCTTTTTAGTTTCGTAAAATGCTACTTTTCGGGTACAAATGGCGTTTTCGGCAAATAGAATCACTTTTCTTTCGCCCATTTCCTAAATTTGGTTAATCGGGCATGCGCGAAGGAGTCCACGATGTTATTTATGCAACATGCGTCGATTTGGAGGAGAAGTAGGCGTTTTAGTTTCGTAAAATACTACTTTTCGGGTACAAATGGCGTTTTTGGCAACTAGAATCACTTTTCTTTCGCCCATTTCCGAAATTTGGTTAATCGGGCATGCGCGAAGGAGTCCACAATGTTATTTATGCAAAATTTGTCGATTTGGAGGAGAAGTAGGCTTTTTAGTTTCGTAAAATACTACTTTTCGGTTACAAATGGCGTTTTTGGCAAATAGAATAAATTTTCTTTCGCCCATTTCCTAAATTTGGTTAATCGGGCATGCACGAAGGAGTCCACGATGTTATTTATGCAAAAATTGTCGATTTGGAGGAGAAGTAGGCTTTTTAGTTTCGTAAAATACTGTATTTCGGGTACAAATGGCGTTTTCGGCAAACAGAATCACTTTTCTTTCGCCCATTTCCTAAATTTGGTTAATGGGGCATGCGCGAATGAGTCCACAGTGTTATTTATGCAAAAATTGTCGATTTGGAGGAGAAGTAGGCTTTTTCGTTTCGTAAAATACTACTTTTCGGGTACAAATGGCGTTTTCGGCAAAGAAAATCACTTTTCTTTCGCCCATTTCCTAAATTTGGTTAATCGGGCATGCGCGAAGGAGTCCACGATGTTATTTATGCAAAATTTGTCGATTTGGAGGAGAAGTAGGCTTTTTAGTTTCGTAAAATACTGTATTTCGGGTACAAATGGCGTTTTTGGCAAATAGAATCACTTTTCGTTCGCCCATTTCCTAAATTTAGTTAATGGGGCATGCGCGAATGAGTCCACAATGCTATTTATGCAAAAATTGTCGATTTGGAGGAGAAGTAGGCTTTTTCGTTTCTTAAAATACTGTATTTCGGGTACAAACGGCGTTTTCGGCAAATAGAATCACTTTTCTTTCGCCCATTTCCCAAATTTGGTTAATCGGGCATGCGCGAAGGAGTCCACGATGTTATTTATGCAAAATTTGTCAATTTGGAGGAGAAGTAGGCTTTTTAGTTTCGTAAAATACTACTTTTCGGGTACAAATGGCGTTTTTGGCAAACAGAATCACTTTTCTTTCGCCCATTTCCAAAATTTTTAATCGGGCTTGCGCGAAGGAGTCCACGATGTTATTTATGCAAAATTTGTCGATTTGGAGGAGAAGTAGGCTTTTTAGTTTCGTAAAATACTACTTTTCGGGTACAAATGGCGTTTTTGCCAAATAGAATCACTTTTCTTTCCAACATTTCCTAAATTTGGTTAATCGGGCATGCACGAAGGAGTCCACGATGTTACTTATTGCAAAATTTGTTGATTTGGAGGAGAAGTAGGCTTTTTAGTTTCGTAAAATACGACTTTTCGGGTATTAATGGCGTTTTCGGCAAATAGAATCACTTTTCTTTCGCCCATTTCCTAAATTTGGTTAATCAGGCATGCGCGAAGGAGTCCACGATGTTACTCATGCAAAATTTGTCGATTTGGAGGAGAAGTAGGCTTTTTAGTTTCGTAAAATACTACTTTTCGGGTACAAATGGCGTTTTTGGCAAATAGAATCACTTTTCTTTCGCCCATTTCCTAAATTTGGTTAATGGGGCATGCGCGAATGAGTCCACAATGTTATTTATGCAAAAATTGTCGATTTGGAGGAGAAGTTGGCTTTTTAGTTTCGTAAAATACTGTATTTCGGGTACAAATGGCGTTTTTGGCAAATAGAATCACTTTTCTTTCGCCCATTTCCTAAATTTGGTTCATCGGGCATGCGCGAAGGAGTCCACGATGTTATTTATGCGAAATTGGTCGATTTGGAGGAGAAGTAGGCTTTTTAGTTTCGTAAAATACTATATTTCGGGTACAAATGGCGTTTTCGGCAAATAGAATCACTTTTCTTTCGCTCATTTCCTAAATTTGGTTAATCGGGCATGCGCGAAGGAGTTCACGATGTTATTTATGCAAAAAATTTCGATTTGGAGGAGAAGTAGGCTTTTTAGTTTCCTAAAATACTGTATTTCGGGTACAAATGGCGTTTTCGACAAATAGAATCACTTTTCTTTCGCCCATTTCCCAAATTTGGTTAATCGGGCATGCGCGAAGGTGTCCACAATGTTATTTATGCAAAATTTGTCGATTTGGAGGAGAAGTAGGATTTTTAGTCTCGTAAAATACCATTTCGGGTACAAATGGCGTTTTCGGCAAATAGAATCACTTTTCTTTCGCCCATTTCCCAAATGTGGTTAATCGCGCATGCGCGAAGGAGTCCACGATGTTATTTATGCAAAATTTGTCGATTTGGAGGAGAAGTAGGCTTTTTAGTTTCGTAAAATACTACTTTTCGGGTACAAATGCCGTTTTTGGCAAATAGAATAAATTTTCTTTCCCCCATTTCCTAAATTTGGTTAATGGGGCATGCGCGAATGAGTCCACAATGTTATTTATGCAAAATTTGTCGATTTGGAGGAGAAGTAGGCTTTTTAGTTTCGTAAAATGATATATTTCGGGTACAAATGGCATTTTCGGCAAATAGAATCAGTTTTCTTTCGCCCATTTCTTAAATTTGGTTAATCGGGCATGAGCGAAGGAGTCCACGATGTTATTTATGCAAAAAATTTCGATTTGGAGGAGAAGTAGGCTTTTTAGTTTCCTAAAATACTGTATTTCGGGCACAAATGGCGTTTTCGGCAAACAGAATCACTTTTCTTTCGCCCATTTCACAAATTTGGTTAATCGGGCATGCGCGAAGGAGTCCACGATGTTATTTATGCAAAAAATTTCGATTTGGAGGAGAAGTGGGCTTTTTAGTTTCCTAAAATACTGTATTTCGGGTACAAATGGCGTTTTCGTCAAATAGAATCACTTTTCTTTCCCCCATTTCCCAAATTTGGTTAATCGGGCATGCGCGAAGGTGTCCACGATGTTATTTATGCAAAATTTGTCGATTTGGAGGAGAAGTAAGCTTTTTAGTTTCGTAAAATACTACTTTTCGGGTACAAATGGCGTTTTTGGCAAATAGAATCAATTTTCTTTCGCCCATTTCCTAAATTTGGTTAATGGGGCATGCGCGAATGAGTCCACAATGTTATTTATGCAAAAATTGTCGATTTGGAGGAGAAGTAGGCTTTTTAGTTTCGTAAAATACTACTTTTCGGGTACAAATGGCGTTTTCGGCTAACAGAATCACTTTTCTTTCGCCCATTTCCTAAATTTGGTTAATCGGGCATGCTCGAAGGAGTCCACGATGTTATTTATGCAAAAAATTTCGATTTGGAGGAGAAGTAGGCTTTTTAGTTTCGTAAAATACTGTATTTCGGGTACAAATGGCGTTTTCGGCAAATAGAATAAATTTTCTTTCGCCCATTTCCCAAATTTGGTTAATCGGGCATGCGCGAAGGTGTCAACGATGTTATTGATGCAAAACTTGTCGATTTGGAGGAGAAGTAGGATTTTTGGTTTCGTAAAATACCATTTCGGGTACAAATGGCGTTTTCGGCAAACAGAATCACTTTTCTTTCGCCCATTTCCCAAATGTGGTTAATCGGGCATGCGCGAAGGAGTCCACGATGTTATTTATGCACAATTGGTCGATTTGGAGGAGAAGTAGGCTTTTTAGTTTCGTAAAATACTACTTTTCGGGTACAAATGGCGTTTTTGGCAAATAGAATCAATTTTCTTTCGCCCATTTCCCAAATTTGGTTAATGGGGCATGCGCGAATGAGTCCACAATGTTATTTAAGCAAAAATTGTCGATTTGGAGGAAAAGTAGGCTTTTTAGTTTCGTAAACTACCATTTCGGGTACAAATGGCGTTTTCGGCAAATAGAATCACTTTTCTTTCGCCCATTTCCCAAATGTGGTTAATCGGGCATGCGCGAATGAGTCCATAATGTTATTTATGCAAAAATTGTCGATTTGGAGGAGAAGTAGGCTTTTTAGTTTCGTAAAATACTATATTTCGGGTACAAATGGCGTTTTCGGCAAATAGAATCACTTTTCTTTCGCCCATTTCCTAAATTTGGTTAATCGGGCATGCGCGAAGGAGTCCACGATGTTATTTATGCAACATGCGTCGATTTGGAGGAGAAGTAGGCGTTTTAGTTTCGTAAAATACTACTTTTCGGGTACAAATGGCGTTTTTGGCAACTAGAATCACTTTTCTTTCGCCCATTTCCTAAATTTGGTTCACCGGGCATGCGCGAAGGAGTCCACGATGTTATTTATGCAAAATTTGTCGATTCGGAGGAGAAGTAGGCTTTTTAGTTTCGTAAAATACCATTTCGGGTACAAATGGCGTTTTCGGCAAATAGAATCACTTTTCTTTCGCCCATTTCCTAAATTTGGTTAATCGGGCATGCGCGAAGGAGTCCACCATGTTATTTATGCAAAATTTGTCGATTTGGAGGAGAAGTAGGCTTTTTAGTTTCGTAAATTACTACTTTTCGGGTACAAATGGCGTTTTTGGCAAATAGAATAAATTTTCTTTCGCCCATTTCCTAAATTTGTTTAATGGGGCATGCGCCAATGAGTCCACGATGTTATTTATGCAAAATTTGTCGATTTGGAGGAGAAGTAGGCTTTTTAGTTTCGTAAAATACTACTTTTCGGGTACAAATAGCGTTTTTGACAAATAGAATAAATTTTCTTTCGCCCATTTCCTAAATTTGGTTAATGGGGCATGCGCGAATGAGTCCACATTGTTATTTATGCAAAAATTGTCGATTTGGAGGAGAAGTAGGCTTTTTTGTTTCGTGAAATACTACTTTTCGGGTACAAATGGCGTTTTCGGCAAACAGAATCACTTTTCTTTCGCCCATTTCCTAAATTTGGTTAATCAGGCATGCGCAAAGGAGTCCACGATGTTATTTATGCAAAATTTGTCGATTTGGAGGAGAAGTAGGCTTTTTAGTTTCGTAAAATACTGTATTTCGGGTACAAATGGCGTTTTTGGCAAATAGAATCACTTTTCTTTCGCCCATTTCCTAAATTTGGTTCATCGGGCATGCGCGAAGGAGTCCGCGATGTTATTTATGCAAAATTTGTCGATTTGGAGGAGAAGTAGGATTTTTAGTTTCGTAAAATACCATTTCGGGTACAAATGGCGTTTTCGGCAAATAGAACCACTTTTCTTTCGCCCCTTTCCGAAATTTGGTTAATCGGGCATGCGCGAAGGAGTCCACGATGTTATTTATGCAAACTTGTCGATTTGGAGGAGAAGTAGGCTTTTTAGTTTCGTAAAATACTACTTTTCGGGTACATATGGCGTTTTTGGCAAATAGAATGAATTTTCTTTCGCCCATTTCCTCAAGTTGGTTAATGGGGCATGCGCGAATGAGTCCACAATGTTATTTATGCAAAAATTGTCGATTTGGAGGAGAAGTAGGCTTTTTTGTTTCGTAAAATACTACTTTTCGGGTACAAATGGCGTTTTCGGCAAACAGAATCACTTTTCTTTCGCCCATTTCCTAAATTTGGTTAATCGGGCATGCGCGAAGGAGTCCACGATGTTATTTATCCAAAATTTGTCGATTTGGAGGAGAAGTAGGCTTTTTAATTTCGTAAAATATGATATTTCGGGTACAAATGGCGTTTTCGGCTAACAGAATCACTTTTCTTTCGCCCATTTCCTAAATTTGGTTAATCGGGCATGCGCGAAGGAGTCCACGATGTTATTTATGCAAAATTTGTCAATTTGGAGGAGAAGTAAGCTTTTTAGTTTCGTAAAATACTACTTTTCGGGTACAAATGGCGTTTTTGACAAATAGAATCAATTTCCTTTCGCCCATGTCCTAAATTTGGTTAATGGGGCATGCGCGAATGAGTCCACAATGTTATTTATGCAAAAATTGTCGATTTGGAGGAGAAGTAGGCTTTTTAGTTTCGTGAAATACTACTTTTTGGGTACAAATGACGTTTTCGGCAAACAGAATCACTTTTCTTTCGCCCATTTCCTAAATTTGGTTAATCGGGCATGCGCGAAGGACTCCACCATGTTATTTATGCAAAATTTGTCGATTTGGAGGAGAAGTAGGATTTTTAGTTTCGTAAAATAAAATTTCGGGTACAAATGGCGTTTTCGGCAAAGAGAATCACTTTTCTTTCGCCCATTTCCTAAATTTGGTTAATCGGGCTTGCGCGAAGGAGTCCACGATGTTATTTATGCAAAATTTGTCGATTTGGAGGAGAAGTAGGCTTTTTAGTTTCGTAAAATACTGTATTTCGGGTACAAATGGCGTTTTTGGCAAATAGAATCACTTTTCGTTCGCCCATTTCCTAAATTTGGTTAATGGGGCATGCGCGAATGAGTCCACAATGCTATTTATGCAAAAATTGTCGATTTGGAGGAGAAGTAGGCTTTTTCGTTTCTTAAAATACTGTATTTCGGGTACAAACGGCGTTTTCGGCAAATAGAATCACTTTTCTTTCGCCCATTTCCCAAATTTGGTTAATCGGGCATGCGCGAAGGAGTCCACGAAGTTATTTATGCAAAATTTGTCAATTTGGAGGAGAAGTAGGCTTTTTAGTTTCGTAAAATACTACTTTTCGGGTACAAATGGCGTTTTGGCAAACAGAATCACTTTTCTTTCGCCCATTTCCAAAATTTGGTTAATCGGGCATGCGCGAAGGAGTCCACCATGTTATTTATGAAAAATTTGTCGATTTACAAGAGAAGTAGGATTTTTAGTTTCGTAAAATAAAATTTCGGGTACAAATGGCGTTTTCGGCAAATAGAATCACTTTTCTTTCGCCCATTTCCTAAATTTGGTTAATCGGGCTTGCGCGAAGGAGTCCACGATGTTATTTATGCAAAATTTGTCGATTTGGAGGAGAAGTAGGCTTTTTAGTTTCGTAAAATACTACTTTTCGGGTACAAATGGCGTTTTTGCCAAATAGAATCACTTTTCTTTCGAACATTTCCTAAATTTGGTTAATCGGGCATGCACGAAGGAGTCCACGATGTTACTTATTGCAAAATTTGTTGATTTGGAGGAGAAGTAGGCTTTTTAGTTTCGTAAAATACGACTTTTCGGGTATTAATGGCGTTTTCGGCAAATAGAATCACTTTTCTTTCGCCCATTTCCTAAATTTGGTTAATCAGGCATGCGCGAAGGAGTCCACGATGTTACTCATGCAAAATTTGTCGATTTGGAGGAGAAGTAGGCTTTTTAGTTTCGTAAAATACGACTTTTCGGGTACAAATGGCGTTTTTGGCAAATAGAATCACTTTTCTTTCGCCCATTTCCTAAATTTGGTTAATGGGGCATGCGCGAATGAGTCCACAATGTTATTTATGCAAAAATTGTCGATTTGGAGGAGAAGTAGGCTTTTTAGTTTCGTAAAATACTGTATTTCGGGTACAAATGGCGTTTTTGGCAAACAGAATCACTTTTCTTTCGCCCATTTCCTAAATTTGGTTCATCGGGCATGCGCGAAGGAGTCCACGATGTTATTTATGCGAAATTGGTCGATTTGGAGGAGAAGTAGGCTTTTTAGTTTCGTAAAATACTATATTTCGGGTACAAATGGCGTTTTCGGCAAATAGAATCACTTTTCTTTCGCTCATTTCCTAAATTTGGTTAATCGGGCATGCGCGAAGGAGTCCACGATGTTATTTATGCAAAAAATTTCGATTTGGAGGAGAAGTAGGCTTTTTAGTTTCCTAAAATACTGTATTTCGGGTACAAATGGCGTTTTCGACAAATAGAATCACTTTTCTTTCGCCCATTTCCCAAATTTGGTTAATCGGGCATGCGCGAAGGTGTCCACAATGTTATTTATGCAAAATTTGTCGATTTGGAGGAGAAGTAGGATTTTTAGTTTCGTAAAATACCATTTCGGGTACAAATGGCGTTTTCGGCAAATAGAATCACTTTTCTTTCGCCCATTTCCCAAATGTGGTTAATCGCGCATGCGCGAAGGAGTCCACGATGTTATTTATGCAAAATTTGTCGATTTGGAGGAGAAGTAGGCTTTTTAGTTTCGTAAAATACTACTTTTCGGGTACAAATGGCGTTTTTGGCAAATAGAATAAATTTTCTTCCGCCCATTTCCTAAATTTGGTTAATGGGGCATGCGCGAATGAGTCCACAATGTTATTTATGCAAAATTTGTCGATTTGGAGGAGAAGTAGGCTTTTTAGTTTCGTAAAATGATATATTTCGGGTACAAATGGCATTTTCGGCAAATAGAATCAGTTTTCTTTCGCCCATTTCTTAAATTTGGTTAATCG
The DNA here is from genome assembly GCA_964019135.1 of Arenicola marina. NCBI lineage: Eukaryota > Metazoa > Annelida > Polychaeta > Arenicolidae > Arenicola > Arenicola marina. The sequence goes on along the minus strand of OZ025257.1, from coordinate 32,206,335 downwards.
GGCATGCGCGAAGGAGTCCACGATGTTATTTATGCAAAAAATTTCGATTTGGAGGAGAAGTAGGCTTTTTAGTTTCCTAAAATACTGTATTTCGGGCACAAATGGCGTTTTCGGCAAACAGAATCACTTTTCTTTCGCCCATTTCCCAAATTTGGTTAATCGGGCATGCGCGAAGGTGTCCACGATGTTATTTATGCAAAATTTGTCGATTTGGAGGAGAAGTAGGCTTTTTAGTTTCGTAAAATGATATATTTCGGGTACAAATGGCATTTTCGGCAAATAGAATCAGTTTTCTTTCGCCCATTTCTTAAATTTGGTTAATCGGGCATGCGCAAAGGAGTCCACGATGTTATTTATGCAAAAAATTTCGATTTGGAGGAGAAGTAGGCTTTTTAGTTTCGTAAAATGATATATTTCGGGTACAAATGGCATTTTCGGCAAATAGAATCAGTTTTCTTTCGCCCATTTCTTAAATTTGGTTAATCGGGCATGCGCGACGGAGTCCACGATGTTATTTATGCAAAAAATTTCGATTTGGAGGAGAAGTAGGCTTTTTAGTTTCCTAAAATACTGTATTTCGGGCACAAATGGCGTTTTCGGCAAACAGAATCACTTTTCTTTCGCCCATTTCCCAAATTTGGTTAATCGGGCATGCGCGAAGGTGTCCACGATGTTATTTATGCAAAATTTGTCGATTTGGAGGAGAAGTAAGCTTTTTAGTTTCGTAAAATACTACTTTTCGGGTACAAATGGCGTTTTTGGCAAATAGAATCAATTTTCTTTCGCCCATTTCCTAAATTTGGTTAATGGGGCATGCGCGAATGAGTCCACAATGTTATTTATGCAAAACTTGTCGATTTGGAGGAGAAGTAGGCTTTTTAGTTTCGTAAAATACTACTTTTCGGGTACAAATGGCGTTTTCGGCTAACAGAATCACTTTTCTTTCGCCCATTTCCTAAATTTGGTTAATCGGGCATGCTCGAAGGAGTCCACGATGTTATTTATGCAAAAAATTTCGATTTGGAGGAGAAGTAGGCTTTTTAGTTTCGTAAAATACTGTATTTCGGGTACAAATGGCGTTTTCGGCAAATAGAATAAATTTTCTTTCGCCCATTTCCCAAATTTGGTTAATCGGGCATGCGCGAAGGTGTCAACGATGTTATTGATGCAAAACTTGTCGATTTGGAGGAGAAGTAGGATTTTTGGTTTCGTAAAATACCATTTCGGGTACAAATGGCGTTTTCGGCAAATAGAATCACTTTTCTTTCGCCCATTTCCCAAATGTGGTTAATCGGGCATGGGCAAAGGAGTCCACGATGTTATTTATGCAGAATTGGTCGATTTGGAGGAGAAGTAGGCTTTTTAGTTTCGTAAAATACTACTTTTCGGGTACAAATGGCGTTTTGGCAAATAGAATCAATTTTCTTTGCCCATTTCCCAAATTTGGTTAATGGGGCATGCGCGAATGAGTCCACAATGTTATTTATGCAAAAATTGTCGATTTGGAGGAGAAGTAGGCTTTTTAGTTTCGTAAACTACCATTTCGGGTACAAATGGCGTTTTCGGCAAATAGAATCACTTTTCTTTCGCCCATTTCCCAAATGTGGTTAATCGGGCATGCGCGAATGAGTCCATAATGTTATTTATGCAAAAATTGTCGATTTGGAGGAGAAGTAGGCTTTTTAGTTTCGTAAAATACTATATTTCGGGTACAAATGGCGTTTTCGGCAAATAGAATCACTTTTCTTTCGCCCATTTCCTAAATTTGGTTAATCGGGCATGCGCGAAGGAGTCCACGATGTTATTTATGCAACATGCGTCGATTTGGAGGAGAAGTAGGCGTTTTAGTTTCGTAAAATACTACTTTTCGGGTACAAATGGCGTTTTTGGCAACTAGAATCACTTTTCTTTCGCCCATTTCCGAAATTTGGTTAATCGGGCATGCGCGAAGGAGTCCACAATGTTATTTATGCAAAATTTGTCGATTTGGAGGAGAAGTAGGCTTTTTAGTTTCGTAAAATACTACTTTTCGGTTACAAATGGCGTTTTTGGCAAATAGAATAAATTTTCTTTCGCCCATTTCCTAAATTTGTTTAATGGGGCATGCGCCAATGAGTCCACGATGTTATTTATGCAAAATTTGTCGATTTGGAGGAGAAGTAGGCTTTTTAGTTTCGCAAAATACTACTTTTCGGGTACAAATGGCGTTTTTGGCAAATAGAATAAATTTTCTTTCGCCCATTTCCTAAATTTGGTTAATGGGGCATGCGCGAATGAGTCCACAGTGTTATTTATGCAAAAATTGTCGATTTGGAGGAGAAGTAGGCTTTTTTGTTTCGTAAAATACTACTTTTCGGGTACAAATGGCGTTTTCGGCAAAGAAAATCACTTTTCTTTCGCCCATTTCCTAAATTTGGTTAATCGGGCATGCGCGAAGGAGTCCACGATGTTATTTATGCAAAATTTGTCGATTTGGAGGAGAAGTAGGCTTTTTAGTTTCGTAAAATACTGTATTTCGGGTACAAATGGCGTTTTTGGCAAATAGAATCACTTTTCGTTCGCCCATTTCCTAAATTTAGTTAATGGGGCATGCGCGAATGAGTCCACAATGCTATTTATGCAAAAATTGTCGATTTGGAGGAGAAGTAGGCTTTTTCGTTTCTTAAAATACTGTATTTCGGGTACAAACGGCGTTTTCGGCAAATAGAATCACTTTTCTTTCGCCCATTTCCCAAATTTGGTTAATCGGGCATGCGCGAAGGAGTCCACGATGTTATTTATGCAAAATTTGTCAATTTGGAGGAGAAGTAGGCTTTTTAGTTTCGTAAAATACTACTTTTCGGGTACAAATGGCGTTTTTGGCAAACAGAATCACTTTTCTTTCGCCCATTTCCAAAATTTGGTTAATCGGGCATGCGCGAAGGAGTCCACCATGTTATTTATGAAAAATTTGTCGATTTACAAGAGAAGTAGGATTTTTAGTTTCGTAAAATAAAATTTCGGGTACAAATGGCGTTTTCGGCAAATAGAATCACTTTTCTTTCGCCCATTTCCTAAATTTGGTTAATCGGGCTTGCGCGAAGGAGTCCACGATGTTATTTATGCAAAATTTGTCGATTTGGAGGAGAAGTAGGCTTTTTAGTTTCGTAAAATACTACTTTTCGGGTACAAATGGCGTTTTTGCCAAATAGAATCACTTTTCTTTCGAACATTTCCTAAATTTGGTTAATCGGGCATGCACGAAGGAGTCCACGATGTTACTTATTGCAAAATTTGTTGATTTGGAGGAGAAGTAGGCTTTTTAGTTTCGTAAAATACGACTTTTCGGGTATTAATGGCGTTTTCGGCAAATAGAATCACTTTTCTTTCGCCCATTTCCTAAATTTGGTTAATCAGGCATGCGCGAAGGAGTCCACGATGTTACTCATGCAAAATTTGTCGATTTGGAGGAGAAGTAGGCTTTTTAGTTTCGTAAAATACTACTTTTCGGGTACAAATGGCGTTTTTGGCAAATAGAATCACTTTTCTTTCGCCCATTTCCTAAATTTGGTTAATGGGGCATGCGCGAATGAGTCCACAATGTTATTTATGCAAAAATTGTCGATTTGGAGGAGAAGTTGGCTTTTTAGTTTCGTAAAATACTGTATTTCGGGTACAAATGGCGTTTTTGGCAAATAGAATCACTTTTCTTTCGCCCATTTCCTAAATTTGGTTCATCGGGCATGCGCGAAGGAGTCCACGATGTTATTTATGCGAAATTGGTCGATTTGGAGGAGAAGTAGGCTTTTTAGTTTCGTAAAATACTATATTTCGGGTACAAATGGCGTTTTCGGCAAATAGAATCACTTTTCTTTCGCTCATTTCCTAAATTTGGTTAATCGGGCATGCGCGAAGGAGTTCACGATGTTATTTATGCAAAAAAATTCGATTTGGAGGAGAAGTAGGCTTTTTAGTTTCCTAAAATACTGTATTTCGGGTACAAATGGCGTTTTCGACAAATAGAATCACTTTTCTTTCGCCCATTTCCCAAATTTGGTTAATCGGGCATGCGCGAAGGTGTCCACAATGTTATTTATGCAAAATTTGTCGATTTGGAGGAGAAGTAGGATTTTTAGTCTCGTAAAATACCATTTCGGGTACAAATGGCGTTTTCGGCAAATAGAATCACTTTTCTTTCGCCCATTTCCCAAATGTGGTTAATCGCGCATGCGCGAAGGAGTCCACGATGTTATTTATGCAAAATTTGTCGATTTGGAGGAGAAGTAGGCTTTTTAGTTTCGTAAAATACTACTTTTCGGGTACAAATGCCGTTTTTGGCAAATAGAATAAATTTTCTTTCGCCCATTTCCTAAATTTGGTTAATGGGGCATGCGCGAATGAGTCCACAATGTTATTTATGCAAAATTTGTCGATTTGGAGGAGAAGTAGGCTTTTTAGTTTCCTAAAATACTGTATTTCGGGCACAAATGGCGTTTTCGGCAAACAGAATCACTTTTCTTTCGCCCATTTCCCAAATTTGGTTAATCGGGCATGCGCGAAGGAGTCCACGATGTTATTTATGCAAAAAATTTCGATTTGGAGGAGAAGTGGGCTTTTTAGTTTCCTAAAATACTGTATTTCGGGTACAAATGGCGTTTTCGTCAAATAGAATCACTTTTCTTTCCCCCATTTCCCAAATTTGGTTAATCGGGCATGCGCGAAGGTGTCCACGATGTTATTTATGCAAAATTTGTCGATTTGGAGGAGAAGTAAGCTTTTTAGTTTCGTAAAATACTACTTTTCGGGTACAAATGGCGTTTTTGGCAAATAGAATCAATTTTCTTTCGCCCATTTCCTAAATTTGGTTAATGGGGCATGCGCGAATGAGTCCACAATGTTATTTATGCAAAAATTGTCGATTTGGAGGAGAAGTAAGCTTTTTAGTTTCGTAAAATACTACTTTTCGGGTACAAATGGCGTTTTCGGCTAACAGAATCACTTTTCTTTCGCCCATTTCCTAAATTTGGTTAATCGGGCATGCTCGAAGGAGTCCACGATGTTATTTATGCAAAAAATTTCGATTTGGAGGAGAAGTAGGCTTTTTAGTTTCGTAAAATACTGTATTTCGGGTACAAATGGCGTTTTCGGCAAATAGAATAAATTTTCTTTCGCCCATTTCCCAAATTTGGTTAATCGGGCATGCGCGAAGGTGTCAACGATGTTATTGATGCAAAACTTGTCGATTTGGAGGAGAAGTAGGATTTTTGGTTTCGTAAAATACCATTTCGGGTACAAATGGCGTTTTCGGCAAATAGAATCACTTTTCTTTCGCCCATTTCCCAAATGTGGTTAATCGGGCATGCGCGAAGGAGTCCACGATGTTATTTATGCACAATTGGTCGATTTGGAGGAGAAGTAGGCTTTTTAGTTTCGTAAAATACTACTTTTCGGGTACAAATGGCGTTTTTGGCAAATAGAATCAATTTTCTTTCGCCCATTTCCCAAATTTGGTTAATGGGGCATGCGCGAATGAGTCCACAATGTTATTTAAGCAAAAATTGTCGATTTGGAGGAAAAGTAGGCTTTTTAGTTTCGTAAACCACCATTTCGGGTACAAATGGCGTTTTCGGCAAACAGAATCACTTTTCTTTCGCCCATTTCCTAAATTTGGTTAATCAGGCATGCGCAAAGGAGTCCACGATGTTATTTATGCAAAATTTGTCGATTTGGAGGAGAAGTAGGCTTTTTAGTTTCGTAAAATACTGTATTTCGGGTACAAATGGCGTTTTTGGCAAATAGAATCACTTTTCTTTCGCCCATTTCCTAAATTTGGTTCATCGGGCATGCGCGAAGGAGTCCGCGATGTTATTTATGCAAAATTTGTCGATTTGGAGGAGAAGTAGGATTTTTAGTTTCGTAAAATACCATTTCGGGTACAAATGGCGTTTTCGGCAAATAGAACCACTTTTCTTTCGCCCCTTTCCGAAATTTGGTTAATCGGGCATGCGCGAAGGAGTCCACGATGTTATTTATGCAAACTTGTCGATTTGGAGGAGAAGTAGGCTTTTTAGTTTCGTAAAATACTACTTTTCGGGTACATATGGCGTTTTTGGCAAATAGAATGAATTTTCTTTCGCCCATTTCCTCAAGTTGGTTAATGGGGCATGCGCGAATGAGTCCACAATGTTATTTATGCAAAAATTGTCGATTTGGAGGAGAAGTAGGCTTTTTTGTTTCGTAAAATACTACTTTTCGGGTACAAATGGCGTTTTCGGCAAACAGAATCACTTTTCTTTCGCCCATTTCCTAAATTTGGTTAATCGGGCATGCGCGAAGGAGTCCACGATGTTATTTATCCAAAATTTGTCGATTTGGAGGAGAAGTAGGCTTTTTAATTTCGTAAAATATGATATTTCGGGTACAAATGGCGTTTTCGGCTAACAGAATCACTTTTCTTTCGCCCATTTCCTAAATTTGGTTAATCGGGCATGCGCGAAGGAGTCCACGATGTTATTTATGCAAAATTTGTCAATTTGGAGGAGAAGTAGGCTTTTTCGTTTCTTAAAATACTGTATTTCGGGTACAAACGGCGTTTTCGGCAAATAGAATCACTTTTCTTTCGCCCATTTCCCAAATTTGGTTAATCGGGCATGCGCGAAGGAGTCCACGATGTTATTTATGCAAAATTTGTCAATTTGGAGGAGAAGTAGGCTTTTTAGTTTCGTGAAATACTACTTTTTGGGTACAAATGACGTTTTCGGCAAACAGAATCACTTTTCTTTCGCCCATTTCCTAAATTTGGTTAATCGGGCATGCGCGAAGGACTCCACGATGTTATTTATGCAAAATTTGTCGATTTGGAGGAGAAGTAGGATTTTTAGTTTCGTAAAATAAAATTTCGGGTACAAATGGCGTTTTCGGCAAAGAGAATCACTTTTCTTTCGCCCATTTCCTAAATTTGGTTAATCGGGCTTGCGCGAAGGAGTCCACGATGTTATTTATGCAAAATTTGTCGATTTGGAGGAGAAGTAGGCTTTTTAGTTTCGTAAAATACTGTATTTCGGGTACAAATGGCGTTTTTGGCAAATAGAATCACTTTTCGTTCGCCCATTTCCTAAATTTGGTTAATGGGGCATGCGCGAATGAGTCCACAATGCTATTTATGCAAAAATTGTCGATTTGGAGGAGAAGTAGGCTTTTTCGTTTCTTAAAATACTGTATTTCGGGTACAAACGGCGTTTTCGGCAAATAGAATCACTTTTCTTTCGCCCATTTCCCAAATTTGGTTAATCGGGCATGCGCGAAGGAGTCCACGATGTTATTTATGCAAAATTTGTCAATTTGGAGGAGAAGTAGGCTTTTTAGTTTCGTAAAATACTACTTTTCGGGTACAAATGGCGTTTTTGGCAAACAGAATCACTTTTCTTTCGCCCATTTCCAAAATTTGGTTAATCGGGCATGCGCGAAGGAGTCCACCATGTTATTTATGAAAAATTTGTCGATTTACAAGAGAAGTAGGATTTTTAGTTTCGTAAAATAAAATTTCGGGTACAAATGGCGTTTTCGGCAAATAGAATCACTTTTCTTTCGCCCATTTCCTAAATTTGGTTAATCGGGCTTGCGCGAAGGAGTCCACGATGTTATTTATGCAAAATTTGTCGATTTGGAGGAGAAGTAGGCTTTTTAGTTTCGTAAAATACTACTTTTCGGGTACAAATGGCGTTTTTGCCAAATTGAATCACTTTTCTTTCGAACATTTCCTAAATTTGGTTAATCGGGCATGCACGAAGGAGTCCACGATGTTACTTATTGCAAAATTTGTTGATTTGGAGGAGAAGTAGGCTTTTTAGTTTCGTAAAATACGACTTTTCGGGTATTAATGGCGTTTTCGGCAAATAGAATCACTTTTCTTTCGCCCATTTCCTAAATTTGGTTAATCAGGCATGCGCGAAGGAGTCCACGATGTTACTCATGCAAAATTTGTCGATTTGGAGGAGAAGTAGGCTTTTTAGTTTCGTAAAATACGACTTTTCGGGTACAAATGGCGTTTTTGGCAAATAGAATCACTTTTCTTTCGCCCATTTCCTAAATTTGGTTAATGGGGCATGCGCGAATGAGTCCACAATGTTATTTATGCAAAAATTGTCGATTTGGAGGAGAAGTAGGCTTTTTAGTTTCGTAAAATACTGTATTTCGGGTACAAATGGCGTTTTTGGCAAATAGAATCACTTTTCTTTCGCCCATTTCCTAAATTTGGTTCATCGGGCATGCGCGAAGGAGTCCACGATGTTATTTATGCGAAATTGGTCGATTTGGAGGAGAAGTAGGCTTTTTAGTTTCGTAAAATACTATATTTCGGGTACAAATGGCGTTTTCGGCAAATAGAATCACTTTTCTTTCGCTCATTTCCTAAATTTGGTTAATCGGGCATGCGCGAAGGAGTCCACGATGTTATTTATGCAAAAAATTTCGATTTGGAGGAGAAGTAGGCTTTTTAGTTTCCTAAAATACTGTATTTCGGGTACAAATGGCGTTTTCGACAAATAGAATCACTTTTCTTTCGCCCATTTCCCAAATTTGGTTAATCGGGCATGCGCGAAGGTGTCCACAATGTTATTTATGCAAAATTTGTCGATTTGGAGGAGAAGTAGGATTTTTAGTTTCGTAAAATACCATTTCGGGTACAAATGGCGTTTTCGGCAAATAGAATCACTTTTCTTTCGCCCATTTCCCAAATGTGGTTAATCGCGCATGCGCGAAGGAGTCCACGATGTTATTTATGCAAAATTTGTCGATTTTGAGGAGAAGTAGGCTTTTTAGTTTCGTAAAATACTACTTTTCGGGTACAAATGGCGTTTTTGGCAAACAGAATCACTTTTCTTTCGCCCATTTCCTAAATTTGGTTAATGGGGCATGCGCGAATGAGTCCACAATGTTATTGATGCAAAAATTGTCGATTTGGAGGAGAAGTAGGCTTTTTAGTTTCGTAAAATACTGTATTTCGGGTACAAATGGCGTTTTTGGCAAATAGAATCAATTTTCTTTCGCCCATTTCCTAAATTTGGTTCATCGGGCATGCGCGAAGGAGTCCGCGATGTTATTTATGCAAAATTTGTCGATTTGGAGGAGAAGTAGGATTTTTAGTTTCGTAAAATACCATTTCGGGTACAAATGGCGTTTTCGGCAAATAGAACCACTTTTCTTTCGCCCCTTTCCGAAATTTGGTTAATCGGGCATGCGCGAAGGAGTCCACGATGTTATTTATGCAAACTTGTCGATTTGGAGGAGAAGTAGGCTTTTTAGTTTCGTAAAATACTACTTTTCGGGTACATATGGCGTTTTTGGCAAATAGAATGAATTTTCTTTCGCCCATTTCCTCAAGTTGGTTAATGGGGCATGCGCGAATGAGTCCACAATGTTATTTATGCAAAAATTGTCGATTTGGAGGAGAAGTAGGCTTTTTTGTTTCGTAAAATACTACTTTTCGGGTACAAATGGCGTTTTCGGCAAACAGAATCACTTTTCTTTCGCCCATTTCCTAAATTTGGTTAATCGGGCATGCGCGAAGGAGTCCACGATGTTATTTATCCAAAATTTGTCGATTTGGAGGAGAAGTAGGCTTTTTAATTTCGTAAAATATTATATTTCGGGTACAAATGGCGTTTTCGGCTAACAGAATCACTTTTCTTTCGCCCATTTCCTAAATTTGGTTAATCGGGCATGCGCGAAGGAGTCCACGATGTTATTTATGCAAAATTTGTCAATTTGGAGGAGAAGTAAGCTTTTTAGTTTCGTCAAATACTACTTTTCGGGTACAAATGGCGTTTTTGACAAATAGAATCAATTTCCTTTCGCCCATGTCCTAAATTTGGTTAATGGGGCATGCGCGAATGAGTCCACAATGTTATTTATGCAAAAATTGTCGATTTGGAGGAGAAGTAGGCTTTTTAGTTTCGTGAAATACTACTTTTCGGGTACAAATGACGTTTTCGGCAAACAGAATCACTTTTCTTTCGCCCATTTCCTAAATTTGGTTAATCGGGCATGCGCGAAGGACTCCACCATGTTATTTATGCAAAATTTGTCGATTTGGAGGAGAAGTAGGATTTTTAGTTTCGTAAAATAAAATTTCGGGTACAAATGGCGTTTTCGGCAAAGAGAATCACTTTTCTTTCGCCCATTTCCTAAATTTGGTTAATCGGGCTTGCGCGAATGAGTCCACGATGTTATTTATGCAAAATTTGTCGATTTGGAGGAGAAGTAGGCTTTTTAGTTTCGTAAAATGCTACTTTTCGGGTACAAATGGCGTTTTCGGCAAATAGAATCACTTTTCTTTCGCCCATTTCCCAAATTTGGTTAATCGGGCATGCGCAAAGGAGTCCACGATGTTATTTATGCAAATTTTTTCGATTCGGAGGAGAAGTAGGCTTTTTAGTTTCGTAAAATACTACTTTTCGGGTACAAATGGCGTTTTTGGCAAATAGAATCAATTTCCTTTCGCCCATTTCCTAAATTTGGTTAATGGGGCATGCGCGAAGGAGTCCACAATGTTATTGATGCAAAAATTGTCGATTTGGAGGAGAAGTAGGCTTTTTAGTTTCGTAAAATACTACTTTTCGGGTACAAATGGCGTTTTCGGCATACAGAATCACTTTTCTTTCGCCCATTTCCTAAATTTGGTTAATCGGGCATGCGCGAAGGAGTCCACGATGTTATTTATGCAACATGTGTCGATTTGGAGGAGAAGTAGTTTTTTTAGTTTCGTAAAATACTACTTTTCGGGTACAAAAGGCGTTTTTGGCAAATAGAATCACTTTTCTTTCGCCCATTTCCTAAATTTGGTTAATCGGGCATGCGCGAAGGAGTCCACGATGTTATTTATGCAAAATTTGTCGATTTGGAGGAGAAGTAGGCTTTTTAGTTTCGTAAAATACTACTTTTCGGGTACAAATGGCGTTTTTGGCAAATAGAATCAATTTTCTTTCGCCCATTTCCTAAATTTGGTTAATGGGGCATGCGCGAAGGAGTCCGCGATGTTATTTATGCAAAATTTGTCGATTTGGAGGAGAAGTAGGATTTTTAGTTTCGTAAAATACCATTTCGGGTACAAATGGCGTTTTCGGCAAATAGAACCACTTTTCTTTCGCCCCTTTCCGAAATTTGGTTAATCGGGCATGCGCGAAGGAGTCCACGATGTTATTTATGCAAACTTGTCGATTTGGAGGAGAAGTAGGCTTTTTAGTTTCGTAAAATACTACTTTTCGGGTACATATGGCGTTTTTGGCAAATAGAATGAATTTTCTTTCGCCCATTTCCTCAAGTTGGTTAATGGGGCATGCGCGAATGAGTCCACAATGTTATTTATGCAAAAATTGTCGATTTGGAGGAGAAGTAGGCTTTTTTGTTTCGTAAAATACTACTTTTCGGGTACAAATGGCGTTTTCGGCAAACAGAATCACTTTTCTTTCGCCCATTTCCTAAATTTGGTTAATCGGGCATGCGCGAAGGAGTCCACGATGTTATTTATCCAAAATTTGTCGATTTGGAGGAGAAGTAGGCTTTTTAATTTCGTAAAATATTATATTTCGGGTACAAATGGCGTTTTCGGCTAACAGAATCACTTTTCTTTCGCCCATTTCCTAAATTTGGTTAATCGGGCATGCGCGAAGGAGTCCACGATGTTATTTATGCAAAATTTGTCAATTTGGAGGAGAAGTAAGCTTTTTAGTTTCGTCAAATACTACTTTTCGGGTACAAATGGCGTTTTTGACAAATAGAATCAATTTCCTTTCGCCCATGTCCTAAATTTGGTTAATGGGGCATGCGCGAATGAGTCCACAATGTTATTTATGCAAAAATTGTCGATTTGGAGGAGAAGTAGGCTTTTTAGTTTCGTGAAATACTACTTTTCGGGTACAAATGACGTTTTCGGCAAACAGAATCACTTTTCTTTCGCCCATTTCCTAAATTTGGTTAATCGGGCATGCGCGAAGGACTCCACCATGTTATTTATGCAAAATTTGTCGATTTGGAGGAGAAGTAGGATTTTTAGTTTCGTAAAATAAAATTTCGGGTACAAATGGCGTTTTCGGCAAAGAGAATCACTTTTCTTTCGCCCATTTCCTAAATTTGGTTAATCGGGCTTGCGCGAATGAGTCCACGATGTTATTTATGCAAAATTTGTCGATTTGGAGGAGAAGTAGGCTTTTTAGTTTCGTAAAATGCTACTTTTCGGGTACAAATGGCGTTTTCGGCAAATAGAATCACTTTTCTTTCGCCCATTTCCCAAATTTGGTTAATCGGGCATGCGCAAAGGAGTCCACGATGTTATTTATGCAAAATTTGTCGATTCGGAGGAGAAGTAGGCTTTTTAGTTTCGTAAAATACTACTTTTCGGGTACAAATGGCGTTTTTGGCAAATAGAATCAATTTCCTTTCGCCCATTTCCTAAATTTGGTTAATGGGGCATGCGCGAATGAGTCCACAATGTTATTGATGCAAAAATTGTCGATTTGGAGGAGAAGTAGGCTTTTTAGTTTCGTAAAATACTACTTTTCGGGTACAAATGGCGTTTTCGGCATACAGAATCACTTTTCTTTCGCCCATTTCCTAAATTTGGTTAATCGGGCATGCGCGAAGGAGTCCACGATGTTATTTATGCAACATGTGTCGATTTGGAGGAGAAGTAGTTTTTTTAGTTTCGTAAAATACTACTTTTCGGGTACAAAAGGCGTTTTTGGCAAATATAATCACTTTTCTTTCGCCCATTTCCTAAATTTGGTTAATCGGGCATGCGCGAAGGAGTCCACGATGTTATTTATGCAAAATTTGTCGATTTGGAGGAGAAGTAGGCTTTTTAGTTTCGTAAAATACTACTTTTCGGGTACAAATGGCGTTTTTGGCAAATAGAATCAATTTTCTTTCGCCCATTTCCTAAATTTGGTTAATGGGGCATGCGCGAAGGAGTCCACAATGTTATTTATGCAAAAATTGTCGATTTGGAGGAGAAGTAGGCTTTTTAGTTTCGTAAAATACTACTTTTCGGGTACAAATGGCGTTTTCGGCATACAGAATCACTTTTCTTTCGCCCATTACCTAAATTTGGTTAATGGGGCATGCGCGAATGAGTCCACGATGTTATTTATGCAAAATTTGTCGATTTGGAGGAGAAGTAGGCGTTTTAGTTTCGTAAAATACCATTTCGGGTACAAATGGCGTTTTCGGCAAATAGAATCACTTTTCTTTCGCCCATTTCCTAAATTTGGTTAATCGGGCATGCGCGAAGGAGTCCACGATGTTATTTATGCAAAATTTGTCGATTTGGAGGAGAAGTAGGGTTTTTAGTTTCGTAAAATACTACTTTTCGGGTACAAATGGCGTTTTTGGCAAATAGAATCAATTTTTTTTCGCCCATTACCTAAATTTGGTTAATGGGGCATGCGCGAATGAGTCCACAATGTTATTTATGCAAAAATTGTCGATTTGGAGGCGAAGTAGGCTTTTTAGTTTCGTAAAATGCTACTTTTCGGGTACAAATGGCGTTTTCGGCAAACAGAATCACTTTTCTTTCGCCCATTTCCCAAATTTGGTTAATCGGGCATGCGCGAAGGAGTCCACCATGTTATTTATGCAAAATTTGCCTATTTGGGGGAGAAGTAGGCTTTTTAGTTTCGTAAAATACTGTATTTCGGGTACAAATGGCGTTTTCGGCATATAGAATCACTTTTCTTTCGCCCATTTCCTAAATTTGGTTAATCGGGCATGCGCGAAGGAGTCCACGATGTTATTTATGCAAAATTTGTCGATTTGGTGGAGAAGTAGGCTTTTTAGTTTCGTGAAATACTATATTTCGGGTACAAATGGCGTTTTCGGCAAATAGAATCACGTTTCTTTCGCTCATTTCCTAAATTTGGTTAATCGGGCATGCGCGAATTAATTATGCAAATTCGCCAACATTGCGACGACCAGCCTTTCCCAACAGGGTGACGGTTAGCCTCCCGCAACAGGGCGACATTCAGCCTCCCCAAACAGGGCGACGATCAGCCTCCCCAAACAGGGCGACGATCAGACTTCCGCAAAAAGGCCACGATCAGCCTCCCCACAACAGGGCGACGATCAGCCTCCCCCAACACGGCGACGATCAGCCTCCGCCAACAGGGTGACGATCAGCCTCCCCCAACAGGGCGACATTCAGCCTCCCCCAATAGGGCGACGATCGGCCTCCCCCAACAGGGCGACGATCAGCCTCCGCCAACAGGGCAACGATCAGCCTCCCTCAACAGGGTGACGATCAGCCTCCCCCAACATTCTTCCCCCGACGATCAGCTTCCACCAACAGGGCGACGACCAGCCTCAGCCAAAACGGTGACGATCAGCCTCCCCCAACATACTCCCCAAGACGATCAGCCTCCACCAACAGGGCGACGATCAGCCTCCGCCTACAGGGCGACGATCAGCCTCCCCCAACAGGGCGACGATCAGCCTCCCCAACAGGGCAACGATCAGCCTCCGCCAAAAGGGTGACCATCAGCGTCCCCCAACCGGACGACTATCAGCCTCCCCCAACAAGGCGACGATCAGCCTCCCGCAAGAGGGCGACGATCAGCCACCCCCAACATGGTGACGATCAGCCTCCCCCAACAGGGCGACTGTCAGCCGCCTCCAACAGGGCGACGATCAGCCTCCCCCAACAGGACGACCATCAGCCACCCCGAACAGGGCGACGATCAGCTTCCCGCAAAAGGACGATGATCAGCCTCTCCCAACAGGGCGACGATCAGCCACTCCCAACAGGGCGACATTCAGCCTCCCCCAACAGGTCGACGACCAGCCTCCCCCAACAGGGCGACGTTCAGCTTCCCGCAACAGGACGACGATCAGCCTACCCCAACAGGCCGCCGATCAGCCTCCCCAAAACGGGCGACGATCAGCCTTCCGGAACAGGGTGACGATCAGCCTCCCCCAACAAGGCGACGATCAGCCTCCCACAACAGGGCGACGATCAGCCTCCGCCAACAGGGCGACGATCAGCCTCCCCCAACAGGGCGACGATCAGCCTTACCCAACAGGGCGACATTCAGCCTCCCCCAGCAGTGCGAAGATCAGCCTCCAGCAACAGGGCGACGATCAGCCTCCCCAAACAGGGCGACGATCAGCCTCCCACAACAGGGCGACGATCAGCCTCCCCCAACAGATTGACGATCAGCCTCCCCCAACAGGGCGACGATCAGCCTCCAGCAACAGGGCGACGATTAGCTTCCCCCACCAGGGCGACGATCAGCCTCCGCCAACAGGGCGACGATAAGCCTCCCCCAACAGGGCGACGATCAGCCTCCCGCAACAGGGTGACGATCAGACTCCTCCAACAGGGCGGTGATCAGCCTCCGCCAACAGGGCGACGACCAGCCTCCCCCAACAGGGCGACGATCAGCCTCCCGCAACAGGGCGACGATCAGCCTCCCGCAACAGGGCGAAGATCAGCCTCCGCCTACAGAGCGACGATCAGTCTCCCCCAACAGGGCGACTGTCAGCCTCCCACAACAGGGCAACATTCAGCCGCCCTTAACAAGGCGACCATCAGCCTCCCGCAACAGGGCTACAATTAGCTTCCGCCAACATGGTGACGATCAGTCTCCCCCAACAAAGCGACGATCAGCCTCCCCCAACAGGGCGAAGACCAGCCTCCCGCAATAGGGCGACATTCAGCCTCCCCCAAACAGGGCGACGATCAGCCTCCCGCAACAGGGCAACGATCATTCTCCCCCAACAGGGCGACGATCAGAATCCCGCAACAGGGCGAAGATCAGCCTCCGCCTACAGGGCAACGATCAGCCTTCGCCAACAGGGCGACGATCAGCCTCCGCCTACAGGGCGACGATCAGCCTCCCACAACAGGGCGACGATCAGCCTCCCACAACAGGGCGACGATCATTCTCCCCCAACAGGGCGACGATCAGCCTCCCGCAACAGGGCAACGATCATTCTCCCCCAACAGGGCGACGATCAGAATCCCGCAACAGGGCGAAGATCAACCTCCGCCTACAGGGCAACGATCAGCCTTCGCCAACAGGGCGACGATCAGCCTCCGCCTACAGGGCGACGATCAGCCTCCCACAACAGGGCGACGATCAGCCTCCCCCAACAGGGCGACGATCAGCCTCCTCCAACAGGGCGACGATCAGCCTCCGCCAACAGGGTGACGATCAGCCTCCCCCAACAGGGCGACATTCAGCCTCTCCCAACAGGGCGACGATCAGCCTCCGCCAACAGGGTGACGATCAGCCCCCCCAACCGGGCGACATTCAGCCTCCCCCAACAGGGTGACGATCAGCCTCCCGCAACAGAGCGACGATCAGCCGCCATCAACAGGGGGACCATCAGCCTCCCCAACAGGGCAACGATCAGCCTCCGCGAAAAGGGTGATTATCAGCCTCCCCCAACCGGACGACCATCAGCCTCCCCCAACAAGGCGACGATCAGCCTCCCCCAACAAGGCGACGATCAGCCTCCCCCAACAAGGCGACGATCAGCCTCCACCAACAAGGCGACGATCAGCCTCCCGCAACAGGGCGACGATCAGCCGCCATCAGCAGGGCAACGATCATCCTCCCCAACAGGGCAACGACCAGCCTCCGCGAAAAAGGTGACTATCAGCCTCCCCCAACCGGACGACCATCAGCCTCCCCCAACAAGGCGACGATCAGCCTTCCCCAACAAGGCGACGATCAGCCTCCACCAACAGGGCATCGATCAGCCTTCCTCAACAGGATTACGATCAGCCTCCCCCAACATTCTCTCCCCGACGATCAGCCTCTCCCAACAGGTCGACGATCAGCCTCCGCCAACAGGGTGACGATCAGCTTCCCCCAGCAGGGCTACAATCAGCCTCCGCCAACAGGGTGACGATCAGTCTCCCCCAACAGGGCGACGATCAGCCTCCCGGACAGGGCGACGATCAGCCTCCCCCAACAGGGCGACGATCAGTCTCCCCCAACATGGCAACGATCAGCCTCTCCCAACAGGGCGACATTCAACCTCCCCCAGCAGCGCGAAGATCAACCTCCCACAACAGGGCGAGATTCAGCCTCTCCCAACAGGGCTACAATCAGCCTCCCCAAACAGGGCGACGATCAGCCTCCCCCAACAGGGCGACGATCAGCCTCCCCAACAGGGTAACGATCAGCCTCCCCACAACAGGGTGACGATCAGCCTCCGCGAAAAGGGTGACTATCAGCCTCCCCCAACCGGACGACCATCAGCCTGCCCCAACAAGGCGACGATCAGCCTCCCCCAACAGGGCGACGACCAGCCTCCCCCAACAGGGCGACAATCAGCCTCCCCCAACGGGGCGACGACCAGCCTCACCCAACAGGGCGGTGATCAGGGCGACGATCAGCCTCCCCCAACAGGGCGACGATCAGCCTACCCCAACAGGGCGACGATCAGCCTCCCCCAACAGGGCGACGATCAGCCTCCCCCAACAGGGCGACGATCAGCCTCCCCCAACAGGGCGACGACCAGCCTCCCCCAACAGGGCGACGATCAGGGCGACGACCAGCCTCCCCCAACAGGGCGACGATCAGCCTCCCCCAACAGGGCGACGATCAGCCTCCCCCAACAGGGCGACGATCAGCCTCCCCCAACAGGGCGACGATCAGCCTCCCCCAACAGGGCGACGATCAACCTCCCCCAACAGGGCGACGATCAGCCTCCCCCAACAGAGCGACGATCAGCCTCCCCCAACAGGGCGACGATCAGCCTCCCACAACAGGGCGACGACCAGCCTCCCCCAACAGGGCGACGATCAGGGCGACGACCAGCCTCCCCCAACAGGGCGACGATCAGGGCGACGACCAGCCTCCCCCAACAGGGCGACGATCAGCCTCCCCCAACAGGGCGACGATCAGCCTCCCCCAACAGGGCGACGATCAGCCTCCCCCAACAGGGCGACGATCAGCCTCCCCCAACAGGGCAACGACCAGCCTCCCCCAACAGGGCGACGACCAGCCTCCCCCAACAGGGCGACGATCAGCCTCCCCCAACAGGGCGACGATCAGCCTCCCGCAACAGGGCGACGATCAGCCTCCCCCAACAGGGCGACGATCAACCTCCCCCAACAGGGCGACGATCAGCCTCCCCCAACAGGGCGACGATCAGCCTCCCCCAACAGGGCGACGATCAGGGCGACGACCAGCCTCCCCCAACAGGGCGACGATCAGCCTCCCCCAACAGGGCGACGATCAGCCTCCCCCAACAGGGCGACGATCAGCCTCCCCCAACAGGGCGACGACCAGCCTCCCCCAACAGGGCGACGATCAGGGCGACGACCAGCCTCCCCCAACAGGGCGACGATCAGGGCGACGACCAGCCTCGCCCAACAGGGCGACGATCAGCCTCCCCCAACAGGGCGACGATCAGCCTCCCCCAACAGGGCGACGATCAGCCTCCCCCAACAGGGCGACGATCAGCCTCCCCCAACAGGGCGACGACCAGCCTCCCCCAACAGGGCGGCGACCAGCCTCCCCCAACAGGGCGACGATCAGCCTCCCCCAACAGGGCGACGATCAGCCTACCCCAACAGAGCGACGATCAGCCTCCCGCAACAGCGCGACATTCAACCTCCCCCAGCAGCGCGAAGATCAACCTCCCCCAACAGGGCGACATTCAACCTCCCCCAGCAGCGCGACGATCAGAATCCCGCAACAGGGCAAAGATCAGCCTCCGCCTACAGGGCAACGATAAGCCTCCGCCTACAGGGCGACGATCAGCCTCCCCAAACAGGGCGACGATCAGCCTCCCCCAACAGGGCGACGATCAGCCTCCCCCAATAGGGCGACGATCAGCCTCCCCAAACAGGGCGACGATCAGCCTCCCCTAACAGGGCGACGATCAGCCTCCCCCAACAGGGCGACGATCAGCCTCCCCCAACAGGGCGACGATCAGCCTCCGCCAACAGGGCGACGACCAGCCTCTCCAAACAGGGCGATATCCAGCCTCGCCCACAGGTCAACGATAAGCCTCCCCAACAGGGCGACGATCAGCCTCCCCCAACAGGGCGACGATCAGCCTCCCCCAACAGGGCGACGATCAGCCTCCCCCAACAGGGCGACGACCAGCCTCCCCCAACAGGGCGACGATCAGGGCGACGATCAGCCTCCCCCAACAGGGCGACGATCAGCCTCCCCCAACAGGGCGACGATCAGCCTCCCCCAACAGGGCGACGATCAGCCTCCCCCAACAGGGCGACGATCAGCCTCCCCCAACAGGGCGACGACCAGCCTCCCCCAACAGGGCGACCATCAGCCTCCCACAACAGGGCGACGACCAGCCTCCCCCAACAGGGCGACGATCAGGGCGACGACCAGCCTCCCCCAACAGGGCGACGATCAGGGCGACGACCAGCCTCCCCCAACAGGGCGACGATCAGCCTCCCCCAACAGGGCGACGATCAGCCTCCCCCAGCAGGGCGACGATCAGCCTCCCCCAACAGGGCAACGACCAGCCTCCCCCAACAGGGCGACGACCAGCCTCCCCCAACAGGGCGACGATCAGCCTCCCCCAACAGGGCGACGATCAGCCTCCCCCAACAGGGCGACGATCAGCCTCTCCCAACAGGGCGACATTCAGCCTCCCCCAACAGGGCGACGATCAACCTCCCCCAACAGGGCGACGATCAGCCTCCCCCAACAGGGCGACGATCAGGGCGACGACCAGCCTCCCCCAACAGGGCGACGATTAGCCTCCCCCAACAGGGCGACGATCACCCTCCCCCAACAGGGCGACGATCAGCCTCCCCCAAAAGGGCGACGACCAGCCTCCCCCAACAGGGCGACGATCAGGGCGACGACCAGCCTCCCCCAACAGGGCGACGATCAGGGCGACGACCAGCCTCGCCCAACAGGGCGACGATCAGCCTCCCCCAACAGGGCGACGATCAGCCTCCCCCAACAGGGCGACGATCAGCCTCCCCCAACAGGGCGACGATCAGCCTCCCCCAACAGGCCGACGACCAGCCTCCCCCAACAGGGCGACGATCAGCCTCCCCCAACACGGCGACGATCAGACTCCCGCAACAGGGCGACGATCAGCCTCCCCACAACAGGGTGACGATCAGCCTCCCCCAACAGGGCGACGATCAGCCTCCCCCAACAGGGCGACGATCAGCCTCTCCCAACAGGTCGACGATCAGCCTCCGCCAACAGGGTAACGAT
This sequence comes from Arenicola marina, assembly GCA_964019135.1. Classification (NCBI taxonomy): domain Eukaryota; kingdom Metazoa; phylum Annelida; class Polychaeta; family Arenicolidae; genus Arenicola; species Arenicola marina. Next base: position 32,186,146 of record OZ025257.1, on the reverse strand, counting down.
CAGCCTCCCCACAACAGGGTGACGATCAGCCTCCCCCAACAGGGCAGCCATCAGCCTCCCCCAACAGATGGACGCTCAGCCTCCCCAACCTGGCGACGATCAGCCTCCGCCTACAGGGCGACAATCAGCCTCCCCCAACAGGGCAACGATCAGTCTCCGCCTATAGGGCGACGATCAGCCTCCCCCAACAGGGCGACGATCAGCCTCCCCCAACAGGGCGACGATCAGCCTCCACCAACAGAGCGACGGTCAGCCTCCCCCAACAAGGCGGCGATCAGCCTCCCCCAACAGGGCGGCGATCAGCCTCCCCCAAAAGGACGACGATCAGCCTCCCCCAACAGGGTGACGATCGGCCTCCCCCAACATTCTTCCCCCGACGATCAGCCTCCACCAACAGGGCGACGATCAGCCTCCCTCAACAGGGCGACGATCAGTCTCTCCCAACGGGGCGACGATCAGCCTCCCCCAACAGGGCGACGATCAGCCTCCCACAACAGGGCGACGATCAGCCTGCCCCAACAGGGCGACGATCAGCCTCCAACAACAGGGCGACGATCAGCCTCCCCAACATTCTTCCCCCGACGATCATCCTCCCCCAACAGGGCGACGATCAGCCTCCGCCTACAGGGCGACGATCATCCTCCCCCAACATTCTTCCACCGACGATCAGCCTCCACCAACAGGGCGACGATCAGCCTCCCTCAACAGGGCGACGATCAGCCTCCCCCAACGGAGCGACGATCAGCCTCCCCCAACAGGGTGACGATCAGCCTCCCCCAACATTCCTCCCCCGACGATCAGCCTCCACCAACAGGGCGACGATCAGCCTGCCTCAACAGGGCGACGATCAGCCTTCCCCAACGGGGCGACGATCAGCCTCCCCCAACAGGGCGACGATCAGCCTCCCCCAACAGGGCGACGATCAGCCTCCCCCAACAGGGCAACGATCAGCCTCCAACAACAGGGCGACGATCAGCCTCCCCCAACATTCTTCCCCCGACGATCATCCTCCACCAACAGGGCGACGATCAGCCTCCACCAACAGGGCGTCGATCAGCCTTCCTCAACAGGATTACGATCAGCCTCCCCCAACATTCTCTCCCCGACGATCAGCCTCTCCAAACAGGTCGACGATCAGCCTCCGCCAACAGGGTGACGATCAGCTTCCCCCAACAGGGCTACAATCAGCCTCCGCCAACAGGGTGACGATCAGTCTCCGCCAACAGGGCGACGATCAGCCTCCCGGACAGGGCGACGATCAGCTTCCCCCAACAGGGTGACGATCAGTCTCCCCCAACATGGCAACGATCAGCCTCTCCCAACAGGGCGACATTCAACCTCCCCCAGCAGCGCGAAGATCAACCTCCCCCAACAGGGCGAGATTCAGCCTCTCCCAACAGGGCTACAATAAGCCTCCCCAAACAGGGCGACGATCAGCCTCCCCCAACAGGGCGACGATCAGCCTCCCCAACAGGGTAACGATCAGCCTCCCCACAACAGGGTGACGATCAGCCTCCGCGAAAAGGGTGACTATCAGCCTCCCCCAACCGGACGACCATCAGCCTCCCTCAACAAGGCGACGATCAGCCTCCCGCAACAGGGCGACGATCAGCCTTCCTCAACAGGATTACGATCAGCCTCCCCCAACATTCTCTCCCCGACGATCAGCCTCCGCCAACAGGGCGCCGATCATCCTCCTCCAACAGGGTGACGATCAACCTCCCCCAATAGGACGACGATCAGCCTCTCCCAACAGGTCGACGATCAGAGTCCGCCAACAGGGTGACGATCAGCTTCCCCCAACAGGGCTACAGTCAGCCTCCGCCAACAGGGTGACGATCAGCCTCCCCCAACAGGGCGAGGATCAGCCTCCCCCAACAGGGCGACGATCAGTCTCCCCCAACATGGCGACGATCAGTCTCCCCCAACAGGGCGACATTCAACCTCCCCCAGCAGCGCGAAAATCAACCTCCCCCAACAGGGCGACATTCAGCCTCTCCCAACAGGGCTACAATCAGCCTCCCCAAACAGGGCGACGATCAGCCTCCCCCAACAGGGCGACGATCAGCCTCCCCAACAGAGTAACGATCAGCCTCCCCACAACAGGGTGACGATCAGCCTCCCCCAACAGGGTGACGATCAGCCTCCGCCAACAGGGCGACGATCAGCCTCCCCAAACAGGGCGACGATCAGCCTACCCCAACAGGGCGACGATCAGCCTCCCCCAACAGGGCGACGATCAGCCTCCCCCAACAGGGCGACGACCAGCCTCCCCCAACAGGGCGACGATCAGCCTCCCCCAACAGGGCGACGATCAGCCTCCCCCAACAAGGCGACGATCAGCCTCCCCCAACAGGGCGACGACCAGCCTCCCCCAACAGGGCGACGATCAGCCTCCCCCAACAGGGCGACGATCAGGGCGACGATCAGCCTCCCCCAACAGGGCGACGATCAGCCTCCCCCAACAGGGCGACATTCAACCTCCCCCAGCAGCGCGAATATCAACCTCCCCCAACAGGGCGACATGCAGCCTCCCCCAACAGGGCGACGATCAGAATCCCGCAACAGGGCGAAGATCAGCCTCCACCTACAGGGCAACGATCAGCCTCCGCCTACAGGGCGACGATCAGCCTCCCCAAACAGGGCGACGATCAGCCTCCCCCAACAGGGCGACGATCAGCCTCCCCCAATAGGGCGACGATCAGCCTCCCCAAACAGGGCGACGATCAGCCTCCCCTAACAGGGCGACGATCAGCCTCCCCCAACAGGGCGACGATCAGCTTCCCCCAACAGGGCGACGATCAGCCTCACCCAACAGGGCGACGACCAGCCTCCCCCAACAGAGCGACGATCAGCCTCCCCCAACAGGGCGACGATCAGCCTCCCCCAACAGGGCGACGACCAGCCTCCCCCAACAGGGAGACGATCAGCCTCCCCCAACAGGGCGACGATCAGCCTCCAATAACAGGCCGACAATCAGCCTCCGCCAACAGGGCGACGACCAGCCTCTCCAAACAGGGCGACCTCCAGCCTCGCCCACAGGTCAACGATCAGCCTCCCCAACAGGGCGACGATCAGCCTCCCCCAACAGGGCGACGATCAGCCTCCCCCAACAGGGCGACAATCAGCCTCCCCCAACAGGGCGACGATCAGCCTCCCCCAACAGGGCGACGATCAGAATCCGGCAACAGGGCGAAGATCAGCCTCCGCCTACAGGGCAACGATCAGCCTTCGCCTACAGGGCAACGATCAGCCTCCCCCAACAGGGCGACGATCAGCCTCCCCCAACAGGGAGACGATCAGCCTCCAGCAACAGGGCGACGATCAGCCTCCCCCAACGGGGCGACGATCAGCCTCTCCCAACAGGGCGACATTCAGCCTCCCCCAACTTGGCGACGATCAGACTCCCCCACCAGGGCGACGATCAGCCTCCCCCAACAGGGCGACGATCAGACTCCCGCAACAGGGTGACGATCAGCTTCCCCCAACAGGGCTACAGTCAGCCTCCGCCAACAGGGTGACGATCAGCCTCCCCCAACAGGGCGAGGATCAGCCTCCCCCAACAGGGCGACGATCAGTCTCCCCCAACATGGCGACGATCAGTCTCCCCCAACAGGGCGACATTCAACCTCCCCCAGCAGCGCGAAAATCAACCTCCCCCAACAGGGCGACATTCAGCCTCTCCCAACAGGGCTACAATCAGCCTCCCCAAACAGGGCGACGATCAGCCTCCCCCAACAGGGCGACGATCAGCCTCCCCAACAGAGTAACGATCAGCCTCCCCACAACAGGGTGACGATCAGCCTCCCCCAACAGGGTGACGATCAGCCTCCGCCAACAGGGCGACGATCAGCCTCCCCAAACAGGGCGACGATCAGCCTACCCCAACAGGGCGACGATCAGCCTCCCCCAACAGGGCGACGATCAGCCTCCCCCAACAGGGCGACGACCAGCCTCCCCCAACAGGGCGACGATCAGCCTCCCCCAACAGGGCGACGATCAGCCTCCCCCAACAAGGCGACGATCAGCCTCCCCCAACAGGGCGACGACCAGCCTCCCCCAACAGGGCGACGATCAGCCTCCCCCAACAGGGCGACGATCAGGGCGACGATCAGCCTCCCCCAACAGGGCGACGATCAGCCTCCCCCAACAGGGCGACATTCAACCTCCCCCAGCAGCGCGAATATCAACCTCCCCCAACAGGGCGACATGCAGCCTCCCCCAACAGGGCGACGATCAGAATCCCGCAACAGGGCGAAGATCAGCCTCCACCTACAGGGCAACGATCAGCCTCCGCCTACAGGGCGACGATCAGCCTCCCCAAACAGGGCGACGATCAGCCTCCCCCAACAGGGCGACGATCAGCCTCCCCCAATAGGGCGACGATCAGCCTCCCCAAACAGGGCGACGATCAGCCTCCCCTAACAGGGCGACGATCAGCCTCCCCCAACAGGGCGACGATCAGCTTCCCCCAACAGGGCGACGATCAGCCTCACCCAACAGGGCGACGACCAGCCTCCCCCAACAGAGCGACGATCAGCCTCCCCCAACAGGGCGACGATCAGCCTCCCCCAACAGGGCGACGACCAGCCTCCCCCAACAGGGAGACGATCAGCCTCCCCCAACAGGGCGACGATCAGCCTCCAATAACAGGCCGACAATCAGCCTCCGCCAACAGGGCGACGACCAGCCTCTCCAAACAGGGCGACCTCCAGCCTCGCCCACAGGTCAACGATCAGCCTCCCCAACAGGGCGACGATCAGCCTCCCCCAACAGGGCGACGATCAGCCTCCCCCAACAGGGCGACAATCAGCCTCCCCCAACAGGGCGACGATCAGCCTCCCCCAACAGGGCGACGATCAGAATCCGGCAACAGGGCGAAGATCAGCCTCCGCCTACAGGGCAACGATCAGCCTTCGCCTACAGGGCAACGATCAGCCTCCCCCAACAGGGCGACGATCAGCCTCCCCCAACAGGGAGACGATCAGCCTCCAGCAACAGGGCGACGATCAGCCTCCCCCAACGGGGCGACGATCAGCCTCTCCCAACAGGGCGACATTCAGCCTCCCCCAACTTGGCGACGATCAGACTCCCCCACCAGGGCGACGATCAGCCTCCCCCAACAGGGCGACGATCAGACTCCCGCAACAGGGTGACGATCAGCCTCCCCCAACAGATTGACGATCAGCCTCCCCCAACAGATTGACGATCAGCCTCCCCAAACAGGGCAACGATCAGCCTCCGCCAACAAGGCGACGATCAGACTCCCCCTACAGGGCAGCCATCAGCCTCCCCCAACAGATGGACGCTCAGCCTCCCCAACAGGGCGACGATCAGCCTCCGCCTACAGGGCGACGATCAGCCTCCCCCAACAGGGCAACGATCAGTCTCCGCCTATAGGGCGACGATTAGCCTCCCCCAACAGGGCGACGATCAGCCTCCCCCAACAGGGCGACGATCAGCCTCCACCAACAGGGCGACGGTCAGCCTCCCCCAACAGGGCGGCGATCAGCCTCCCCCTACAGGGCGGCGATCAGCCTCCCCCAAAAGGACGACGATCAGCCTCCCCCAACAGGGTGACGATCAGCCTCCGCCTACAGGGCGACGATCAGCCTCCCCCAACAGGGCGACGATCAGCCTCCGCCTACAGGGCGACGATCATCCTCCCCCAACATTCTTCCACCGACGATCAGCCTCCACCAACAGGGCGACGATCAGCCTCCCTCAACAGGGCGACGATCAGCCTCCCCCAACGGAGCGACGATCAGCCTCCCCCAACAGGGTGACGATCAGCCTCCCCCAACATTCTTCCCCCGACGATCAGCCTCCACCAACAGGGCGACGATCAGCCTGCCTCAACAGGGCGACGATCAGCCTCCCCCAACGGGGCGACGATCAGCCTCCCCCAACAGGGCGACGATCAGCCTCCCCCAACAGGGCGACGATCAGCCTCCCCCAACAGGGCGACGATCAGCCTCCAACAACAGGGCGACGATCAGCCTCCCCCAACATTCTTCCCCCGACGATCATCCTCCACCAACAGGGCGACGATCAGCCTCCACCAACAGGGCATCGATCAGCCTTCCTCAACAGGATTACGATCAGCCTCCCCCAACATTCTCTCCCCGACGATCAGCCTCCGCCAACAGGGTGACGATCAGCTTCCCCCAACAGGGCTACAATCAGCCTCCGCCAACAGGGTGACGATCAGTCTCCCCCAACAGGGCGACGATCAGCCTCCCGGACAGGGCGACGATCAGCTTCCCCCAACAGGGTGACGATCAGTCTCCCCCAACATGGCAACGATCAGCCTCTCCCAACAGGGCGACATTCAACCTCCCCCAGCAGCGCGAAGATCAACCTCCCCCAACAGGGCGAGATTCAGCCTCTCCCAACAGGGCTACAATCAGCCTCCCCAAACAGGGCGACGATCAGCCTCCCCCAACAGGGCGACGATCAGCCTCCCCAACAGGGTAACGATCAGCCTCCCCACAACAGGGTGACGATCAGCCTCCGCGAAAAGGGTGACTATCAGCCTCCCCCAACCGGACGACCATCAGCCTCCCTCAACAAGGCGACGATCAGCCTCCCGCAACAGGGCGACGATCAGCCGCCATCAACAGGGCAACGATCATCCTCCTCAACAGGGCAACGATCAGCCTCCGCGAAAAAGGTGACTATCAGCCTCCCCCAACCGGACGACCATCAGCCTCCCCCAACAAGGCGACGATCAGCCTTCCCCAACAAGGCGACGATCAGCCTCCACCAACAGGGCATCGATCAGCCTTCCTCAACAGGATTACGATCAGCCTCCCCCAACATTCTCTCCCCGACGATCAGCCTCCGCCAACAGGGCGCCGATCATCCTCCTCCAACAGGGTGACGATCAACCTCCCCCAATAGGACGACGATCAGCCTCTCCCAACAGGTCGACGATCAGAGTCCGCCAACAGGGTGACGATCAGCTTCCCCCAACAGGGCTACAGTCAGCCTCCGCCAACAGGGTGACGATCAGCCTCCCCCAACAGGGCGAGGATCAGCCTCCCCCAACAGGGCGACGATCAGTCTCCCCCTACATGGCGACGATCAGTCTCCCCCAACAGGGCGACATTCAACCTCCCCCAGCAGCGCGAAAATCAACCTCCCCCAACAGGGCGACATTCAGCCTCTCCCAACAGGGCTACAATCAGCCTCCCCAAACAGGGCGACGATCAGCCTCCCCCAACAGGGCGACGATCAGCCTCCCCAACAGAGTAACGATCAGCCTCCCCACAACAGGGTGACGATCAGCCTCCCCCAACAGGGTGACGATCAGCCTCCGCCAACAGGGCGACGATCAGCCTCCCCAAACAGGGCGACGATCAGCCTACCCCAACAGGGCGACGATCAGCCTCCCCCAACAGGGCGACGATCAGCCTCCCCCAACAGGGCGACGACCAGCCTCCCCCAACAGGGCGACGATCAGCCTCCCCCAACAGGGCGACGATCAGCCTCCCCCAACAAGGCGACGATCAGCCTCCCCCAACAGGGCGACGACCAGCCTCCCCCAACAGGGCGACGATCAGCCTCCCCCAACAGGGCGACGATCAGGGCGACGATCAGCCTCCCCCAACAGGGCGACGATCAGCCTCCCCCAACAGGGCGACGATCAGCCTCCCCCAACAGGGCGACATTCAACCTCCCCCAGCAGCGCGAATATCAACCTCCCCCAACAGGGCGACATGCAGCCTCCCCCAACAGGGCGACGATCAGAATCCCGCAACAGGGCGAAGATCAGCCTCCGCCTACAGGGCAACGATCAGCCTCCGCCTACAGGGCGACGATCAGCCTCCCCAAACAGGGCGACGATCAGCCTCCCCCAACAGGGCGACGATCAGCCTCCCCCAATAGGGCGACGATCAGCCTCCCCAAACAGGGCGACGATCAGCCTCCCCTAACAGGGCGACGATCAGCCTCCCCCAACAGGGCGACGATCAGCCTCCCCCAACAGGGCGACGATCAGCTTCCCCCAACAGGGCGACGATCAGCCTCACCCAACAGGGCGACGACCAGCCTCCCCCAACAGAGCGACGATCAGCCTCCCCCAACAGGGCGACGATCAGCCTCCCCCAACAGGGCGACGACCAGCCTCCCCCAACAGGGAGACGATCAGCCTCCCCCAACAGGGCGACGATCAGCCTCCAATAACAGGCCGACAATCAGCCTCCGCCAACAGGGCGACGACCAGCCTCTCCAAACAGGGCGACCTCCAGCCTCGCCCACAGGTCAACGATCAGCCTCCCCAACAGGGCGACGATCAGCCTCCCCCAACAGGGCGACGATCAGCCTCCCCCAACAGGGCGACAATCAGCCTCCCCCAACAGGGCGACGATCAGCCTCCCCCAACAGGGCGACGATCAGAATCCGGCAACAGGGCGAAGATCAGCCTCCGCCTACAGGGCAACGATCAGCCTTCGCCTACAGGGCAACGATCAGCCTCCCCCAACAGGGCGACGATCAGCCTCCCCCAACAGGGAGACGATCAGCCTCCAGCAACAGGGCGACGATCAGCCTCCCCCAACGGGGCGACGATCAGCCTCCCCCAAATTGGCGACGATCAGACTCCCCCACCAGGGCGACGATCAGCCTCCCCCAACAGGGCGACGATCAGACTCCCGCAACAGGGTGACGATCAGCCTCCCCCAACAGATTGACGATCAGCCTCCCCCAACAGATTGACGATCAGCCTCCCCAAACAGGGCAACGATCAGCCTCCGCCAACAAGGCGACGATCAGACTCCCCCTACAGGGCAGCCATCAGCCTCCCCCAACAGATGGACGCTCAGCCTCCCCAACAGGGCGACGATCAGCCTCCGCCTACAGGGCGACGATCAGCCTCCCCCAACAGGGCAACGATCAGTCTCCGCCTATAGGGCGACGATTAGCCTCCCCCAACAGGGCGACGATCAGCCTCCCCCAAAAGGGCGACGATCAGCCTCCACCAACAGGGCGACGGTCAGCCTCCCCCAACAGGGCGGCGATCAGCCTCCCCCTACAGGGCGGCGATCAGCCTCCCCCAAAAGGACGACGATCAGCCTCCCCCAACAGGGTGACGATCAGCCTCCGCCTACAGGGCGACGATCAGCCTCCCCCAACAGGGCGACGATCAGCCTCCCCCAACAGGGTGACGATCAGCCTCCGCCTACAGGGCGACGATCATCCTCCCCCAACATTCTTCCACCGACGATCAGCCTCCACCAACAGGGCGACGATCAGCCTCCCTCAACAGGGCGACGATCAGCCTCCCCCAACGGAGCGACGATCAGCCTCCCCCAACAGGGTGACGATCAGCCTCCCCCAACATTCTTCCCCCGACGATCAGCCTCCACCAACAGGGCGACGATCAGCCTGCCTCAACAGGGCGACGATCAGCCTCCCCCAACGGGGCGACGATCAGCCTCCCCCAACAGGGCGACGATCAGCCTCCCCCAACAGGGCGACGATCAGCCTCCCCCAACAGGGCGACGATCAGCCTCCAACAACAGGGCGACGATCAGCCTCCCCCAACATTCTTCCCCCGACGATCATCCTCCACCAACAGGGCGACGATCAGCCTCCACCAACAGGGCATCGATCAGCCTCCAACAACAGGGCGACGATCAGCCTCCCCCAACATTCTTCCCCCGACGATCAGCCTCCCCCAACAGGGCGACGACCAGCCTCCCCCAACAGTGCGACGATCAGCCTCCCCCAACAGGGCGACGATCAGCCTCCCCCAACAGGGCGACGACCAGCCTCCCCCAACAGGAAGACGATCAGCCTCCCCCAACAGGGCGACGATCAGCCTCCCATAACAGGGCGACAATCAGCATCCGCCAACAGGGCGACGACCAGCCTCTCCAAACAGGGCGACATCCAGCCTCGCCCACAGGTCAACGATCAGCCTCCCCAACAGGGCGACGATCAGCCTCCCCCAACAGGGCGACGATCAGCCTCCCCCAACAGGGCGACGATCAGCCTCCCCCAACAGGGCGACGATCAGCCTCCCCCAACAGGGCGAGGATCAGAATCCGGCAACAGGGCGAAGATCAGCCTCCGCCTACAGGGCAACGATCAGCCTTCGCCTACAGGGCAACGATCAGCCTCCCCCAACAGGGCGACGATCAGCCTCCCCCAACAGGGAGACGATCAGCCTCCAGCAACAGGGCGACGATCAGCCTCCCCCAACGGGGCGACGATCAGCCTCTCCCAACAGGGCGACATTCAGCCTCCCCCAACTTGGCGACGATCAGCCTCCCCCAACAGGGTGACGATCAGCCTCCAGCAACAGGGTGATGATCACCCTCCCCTAACAGGGGGATGATCAGACTCCCCCACCAGGGCGACGATCAGCCTCCCCCAACAGGGCGACGATCAGACTCCCGCAACAGGGCGACGATCAGCCTCCCCACAACAGGGTGACGATCAGCCTCCCCCACCAGCGCGACGATCAGCCTCTCCCAACAGGTCGACGATCAGCCTCCGCCAACAGGGTAACGATCAGCCTCCCCACAACAGGGTGACGATCAGCCTCCCCCAACAGGGTGACGATCAGCCTCTGCCAACAGGGCGACATTCAGCCTCCCCCAACAGGGCGACGATCAGCCTCCCCCAACAGGGCGACGATCAGCCTCCCCCAACAGATTGACGATCAGCCTCCCCCAACAGATAGACGATCAGCCTCCCCAAACAGGGCAACGATCAGCCTCCGCCAACAAGGCGACGATCAGCCTCCCCCTACAGGGCAGCCATCAGCCTCCCCCAACAGATGGACGCTCAGCCTCCCCAACAGGGCGACGATCAGCCTCCGCCTACAGGGCGACGATCAGCCTCCCCCAACAGGGCAACGATCAGTCTCCGCCTATAGGGCGACGATCAGCCTCCCCCAACAGGGCAACGATCAGTTTCCGCCTATAGGGAGACGATCAGCCTCCCCCAACAGGGCGACGATCAGCCTCCCCCAACAGGGTGACGATCAGCCTCCCCCAACAGGGCGACGGTCAGCCTCCCCCAACAGGGCAACGATCAGTCTCCGCCTATAGGGCGACGATCAGCCTCCCCCAACAGGGCAACGATCAGTCTCCGCCTATAGGGCGACGATCAGCCTCCCCCAACAGGGCGACGATCAGCCTCCCCCAACAGGGCGACGATCAGCCTCCCCCAACAGGGCGACGACCAGCCTCCCCCAACAGGGCGACGACCAGCCTCCCCCAACAGGGCGACGATCAGCCTCCCCCAACAAGGCGACGATCAGCCTCCCCCAACAGGGCGACGACCAGCCTCCCCCAACAGGGCGACGATCAGCCTCCCCCAACAGGGCGACGATCAGGGCGACGATCAGCCTCCCCCAACAGGGCGACGATCAGCCTCCCCCAACAGGGCGACGATCAGCCTCCCCCAACAGGGCGACATTCAACCTCCCCCAGCAGCGCGAATATCAACCTCCCCCAACAGGGCGACATGCAGCCTCCCCCAACAGGGCGACGATCAGAATCCCGCAACAGGGCGAAGATCAGCCTCCGCCTACAGGGCAACGATCAGCCTCCGCCTACAGGGCGACGATCAGCCTCCCCAAACAGGGCGACGATCAGCCTCCCCCAACAGGGCGACGATCAGCCTCCCCCAATAGGGCGACGATCAGCCTCCCCAAACAGGGCGACGATCAGCCTCCCCTAACAGGGCGACGATCAGCCTCCCCCAACAGGGCGACGATCAGCCTCCCCCAACAGGGCGACGATCAGCTTCCCCCAACAGGGCGACGATCAGCCTCACCCAACAGGGCGACGACCAGCCTCCCCCAACAGGGCGACGATCAGCCTCCCCCAACAGGGCGACGATCAGCCTCCCCCAACAGGGCGACGACCAGCCTCCCCCAACAGGAAGACGATCAGCCTCCCCCAACAGGGCGACGATCAGCCTCCCATAACAGGGCGACAATCAGCCTCCGCCAACAGGGCGACGACCAGCCTCTCCAAACAGGGCGACATCCAGCCTCGCCCACAGGTCAACGATCAGCCTCCCCAACAGGGCGACGATCAGCCTCCCCCAACAGGGCGACGATCAGCCTCCCCCAACAGGGCGACGATCAGCCTCCCCCAACAGGGCGAGGATCAGAATCCGGCAACAGGGCGAAGATCAGCCTCCGCCTACAGGGCAACGATCAGCCTTCGCCTACAGGGCAACGATCAGCCTCCCCCAACAGGGCGACGATCAGCCTCCCCCAACAGGGAGACGATCAGCCTCCAGCAACAGGGCGACGATCAGCCTCCCCCAACGGGGCGACGATCAGCCTCTCCCAACAGGGCGACATTCAGCCTCCCCCAACTTGGCGACGATCAGCCTCCCCCAACAGGGTGACGATCAGCCTCCAGCAACAGGGTGATGATCACCCTCCCCTAACAGGGGGATGATCAGACTCCCCCACCAGGGCGACGATCAGCCTCCCCCAACAGGGCGACGATCAGACTCCCGCAACAGGGCGACGATCAGCCTCCCCACAACAGGGTGACGATCAGCCTCGCCCACCAGCGCGACGATCAGCCTCTCCCAACAGGTCGACGATCAGCCTCCGCCAACAGGGTAACGATCAGCCTCCCCACAACAGGGTGACGATCAGCCTCCCCCAACAGGGTGACGATCAGCCTCTGCCAACAGGGCGACATTCAGCCTCCCCCAACAGGGCGACGATCAGCCTCCCCCAACAGGGCGACGATCAGCCTCCCCCAACAGATTGACGATCAGCCTCCCCCAACAGATAGACGATCAGCCTCCCCAAACAGGGCAACGATCAGCCTCCGCCAACAAGGCGACGATCAGCCTCCCCCTACAGGGCAGCCATCAGCCTCCCCCAACAGATGGACGCTCAGCCTCCCCAACAGGGCGACGATCAGCCTCCGCCTACAGGGCGACGATCAGCCTCCCCCAACAGGGCAACGATCGGTCTCCGCCTATAGGGCGACGATCAGCCTCCCCCAACAGGGCGACGATCAGCCTCCCCCAACAGGGTGACGATCAGCCTCCCCCAACAGGGCGACGGTCAGCCTCCCCCAACAGGGCAACGATCAGTCTCCGCCTATAGGGCGACGATCAGCCTCCCCCAACAGGGCAACGATCAGTCTCCGCCTATAGGGCGACGATCAGCCTCCCCCAACAGGGCGACGATCAGCCTCCCCCAACAGGGCGACGATCAGCCTCTCCCAACAGGGCGACGGTCAGCCTCCCCCAACAAGGCGACGATCAGTCTCCGCCTATAGGGCGACGATCAGCCTCCCCCAACAGGGCGCCGATCAGCCTCCCCCAACAGGGCAACGATCAGTCTCCGCCTATAGGGCGACGATCAGCCTCCCCCAACAGGGCGACGATCAGCCTCCCCCGACAGGGCAACGATCAGTCTCCGCCTATAGGGCGACGATCAGCCTCCCCCAACAGGGCGACGATCAGCCTCCCCCAACAGGGCGACGATCAGCCTCCCCCAACAGGGCGGCGATCAGCCTCCCCCAACAGGGCGGCGATCAGCCTCCCCCAAAAGGGCGACGATCAGCCTCCCCCAACAGGGTGACGATCAGCCTCCCCCAACATTCTTCCCCCGACGATCAGCCTCCACCAACAGGGCGACGATCAGCCTCCGCCTACAGGGCAACGATCAGCCTCCGCCTACAGGGCGACGATCAGCCCCCCCCCAACAGGGCGACGATCAGCCTCCACCAACAGGGCGACGATCAGCCTCCCCCAACGGGGCGACGATCAGCCTCTCCCAACAGGGCGACATTCAGCCTCCCCCAACTTGGCGACGATCAGCCTCCCCCAACAGGGTGACGATCAGCCTCCAGCAACAGGGTGATGATCACCCTCCCCTAACAGGGGGATGATCAGACTCCCCCACCAGGGCGACGATCAGCCTCCCCCAACAGGGCGACGATCAGACTCCCGCAACAGGGCGACGATCAGCCTCCCCACAACAGGGTGACGATCAGCCTCCCCCAACAGGGCGACGATCAGCCTCCCCCAACAGCGCGACGATCAGCCTCTCCCAACAGGTCGACGATCAGCCTCCGCCAACAGGGTAACGATCAGCCTCCCCACAACAGGGTGACGATCAGCCTCCCCCAACAGGGTGACGATCAGCCTCTGCCAACAGGGCGACATTCAGCCTCCCCCAACAGGGCGACGATCAGCCTCCCCCAACAGGGCGACGATCAGCCTCCCCCAACAGATTGACGATCAGCCTCCCCCAACAGATTGACGATCAGCCTCCCCAAACAGGGCAACGATCAGCCTCCGCCAACAAGGCGACGATCAGCCTCCCCCTACAGGGCAGCCATCAGCCTCCCCCAACAGATGGACGCTCAGCCTCCCCAACAGGGCGACGATCAGCCTCCGCCTACAGGGCGACGATCAGCCTCCCCCAACAGGGCGACGATCAGCCTCCGCCTACAGGGCGACGATCAGCCTCCCCCAACAGGGCAACGATCAGTCTCCGCCTATAGGGCGACGATCAGCCTCCCCCAACAGGGCAACGATCAGTTTCCGCCTATAGGGAGACGATCAGCCTCCCCCAACAGGGCGACGATCAGCCTCCCCCAACAGGGCGACGATCAGCCTCCCCCAACAGGGCGACGGTCAGCCTCCCCCAACAGGGCAACGATCAGTCTCCGCCTATAGGGCGACGATCAGCCTCCCCCAACAGGGCAACGATCAGTCTCCGCCTATAGGGCGACGATCAGCCTCTCCCAACAGGGCGACGGTCAGCCTCCCCCAACAAGGCGACGATCAGCCTCCCCCTACAGGGCAGCCATCAGCCTCCCCCAACAGATGGACGCTCAGCCTCCCCAACAGGGCGACGATCAGCCTCCCCCAACAGGGCGACGATCAGTCTCCGCCTATGGGGCGACGATCAGCCTCCCCCAACAGGGCGACGATCAGCCTCCCCCAACAGGGCAACGATCAGTCTCCGCCTATAGGGCGACGATCAGCCTCCCCCAACAGGGCGACGATCAGCCTCCCCCGACAGGGCAACGATCAGTCTCCGCCTATAGGGCGACGATCAGCCTCCCCCAACAGGGCGACGATCAGCCTCCCCCAACAGGGCGACGATCAGCCTCCACCAACAGGGCGACGGTCAGCCTCCCCCAACAGGGCGGCGATCAGCCTCCCCCAACAGGGCGGCGATCAGCCTCCCCCAAAAGGGCGACGATCAGCCTCCCCCAACAGGGTGACGATCAGCCTCCCCCAACATTCTTCCCCCGACGATCAGCCTCCACCAACAGGGCGACGATCAGCCTCCGCCTACAGGGCGACGATCAGCCTCCGCCTACAGGGCGACGATCAGCCTCCCCCAACAGGGCGACGATCAGCCTCCACCAACAGGGCGACGATCAGCCTCCCCCAACATTCTTCCCCCGACGATCATCCTCCCCCAACAGGGCGACGATCAGCCTCCGCCTACAGGGCGACGATCATCCTCCCCCAACATTCTTCCCCCGACGATCAGCCTCCACCAACAGGGCGACGATCAGCCTCCCTCAACAGGGCGACGATCAGCCTCCCCCAACGGAGCGACGATCAGCCTCCCCCAACAGGGTGACGATCAGCCTCCCCCAACATTCTTCCCCCGACGATCAGCCTCCACCAACAGGGCGACGATCAGCCTCCCTCAACAGGGCGACGATCAGCCTCCCCCAACAGGGCGACGATCAGCCTCCCCCAACGGGGCGACGATCAGCCTCTCCCAACAGGGCGACGATCAGCCTCCCCCAACAGGGCGACGATCAGCCTCCCCCAACAGGGCGACGATCAGCCTCCAACAACAGGGCGACGATCATCCTCCCCCAACATTCTTCCCCCGACGATCAGCCTCCCCCAACAGGGCGACGATCAGCCTCCCCCAACAGGGCGACGATCAGCCTCCAACAACAGGGCGACGATTATCCTCCACCAACAGGGCGACGATCAGCCTCCCCCAACAGGGCGACGATCAGCGTCCCTCAACAGGGCGACGATCATCCTCCCTAAACAGGGCGACGATCAGCCTCCCCCAACAGGGCGACGATCAGCCTCCCCCAACAGGGCGACGATCAGCCTCCCTCAACAGGGCGACGATCAGCCTCCCCCAACAGGGCGACGATCAGCCTCCAACAACAGGGCGACGATTATCCTCCACCAACAGGGCGACGATCAGCCTCCCCCAACAGGGCGACGATCAGCGTCCCTCAACAGGGCGACGATCATCCTCCCTCAACAGGGCGACGATCAGCCTCCCCCAACAGGGCGACGATCAGCCTCCCCCAACAGGGCGACGATCAGCCTCCCTCAACAGGGCGACGATCAGCCTCCCCCAACAGGGCGACGATCAGCGTCCCTCAACAGGGCGACATCCCCAATAACCCCAGCTTCAGGGATGAGTTCAACCACCAGAGTGGGAAGCTTTGCAGGGGCGGATTCAGGGTGTGAAAAGGGGTGAGGGTCCAAAGTTGCCACCGGGGGGGGGGGGGGCTCTGAACAAAATTGCTAGGATGGGGCCCGCCGACTGATCCTGAATATGCCTCGGGCTATGACGCCGGGACTCCCGCTCGGGCTGGGACGGGGAGGGCTCGCCGACTGATCCTGAATGCGGGCACGCCTCGGGCTATGACGACGGGACTTCCGCTCGGGCTGGGACGGGGAGGGCTCGCCGACTGATCCTGAATGCGGGCACGCCTCGGGCTATGACGACGGGACTTCCGCTCGGGCTGGGAGGGGGAGGGCTCGCCGACTGATCCTGAATGCGGGCACGCCTCGGGCTATGACGACGGGAAGTAGGTCACGTACGCTGTACGCAAAGACGCGAGTGGCCGACGGAGTTAAGGTGACGACGAAGAAGAAACGAGCAGCGGCAGTGAACAACAGGTGACCGCTATCCCGCTGTACGGCCCGCGTCAACAAATATCCCTCGGCGTTATGCATAACGCGTTAAAACTGTCCGAGAGGGACACATTTGGTTTGCATAATGTGAGAAAAATCGCAGATTTATACATAAAGAAACGCCAGAAACCAACATACTTTCCCAAAATGTAATTCCATTTTATTTGCACAAAAAGCCAAGTGCGTTCTCCGCAAATCTGATTAAAACTGCACCTTCAAAGGAAGTTTTTTCTACATGTATAACAGACGTCACAACACACAACAATGTTGCCAATAGCGTGTCCGGAGAAGTACAACTCCTCGTTGTTCTCAGCCGGCGTGTTATTTGCTTTAAGTATACCGGGGCATGATGTCATCGCTAGGAAGGCGCACATCCGGGTGCGCTGCGTGGTCTTAACCTTGATATCCTCAGATCTCACAGCATGAGGCGAAACGCCAATGTTCAAAACCACTTGTACCCACGTCGCAGTCGTATTCCAATGTAATGTATACTTACATTTTGGAACTGGTCTAATTCTAAAAATATCATAATGTAAGTAAACATCACGTGGAGATCATGAATACTACTTCAGTGATACTGACAAATCATTCAGATTGATTTTATTCATAAATTCGTCGTTGGAGCGACACATAAGACTTCCTTATAATATTTAAGCTTATGTCTAGATGATCAATACGCATATGGTAAATTTCAGCGATAAAGATACAAAAACCCGCCTTGTTGTATAATATGACTGTGATTAATTACTTAAGTTATCACAATAATCGTTTCATTAAAACTTCACGACGACAAAAAGGGTTTGGGTCCATCCAAAGGATAAAAACCCTAAAACTGTCATTAAAATCCTGTGTTAATATTAGCTTGACATATAATTAAAGTAGAAATCGACAGGAGAAATTCACGCAATCGTAAACGTACCTCAACTGGACCTGTGGAGAAATTAACCTACTGTTAATAGATCAAAGACGGTCACCATATGTACATTATTAACAATGTGCTAATATATGAAAACTAGTCTAAAAACTAGTTACCACGTCCATAGCTGCCATCACACTACCTACAGGAGGCTTATGTTATGGGTACGAGCACCTTGGTATCCTATCTTTGGTTGGTCTACATGCAATCAACTTATAGACAAAAGAATTAGAAACTAAGTCGCGGATATATGATCTCACCACAAGGGAGCAACCGATCGAGTAGCAAAGCTGTCCACCGGTTTAACCATTAAATCGATATCCAACAAGAGATATGTTCAAACTGCAGCTGCAGCCTTTACACCGGTAAACATCCGCTCTCACATGCTTTTCATATCAGTTGGTACACCGGAATACATCAAGATACACAAGGGGTTGAACAGCTGACAATATCTTGCTTCTGGTAATATTGTTAATATATATACTTTATTCTTGTTATATTATCAACTGTGAAATTACTGTAACATCTTGGAAGTCTCAATTATCTAGTGATAACATCTTCCTGGAGACTGTACCATCGCAACGACTTTTTGTTTGAGGAGATCTTGGAATAACTTGTTCAAAGGGCCTGAGATCTAATAAACAAGGCGAGATTCAAAATACCGGTAACGCATTTTAAGTAACATGTGTGACATCTGTATACTTTGTTCAGCGCTAAGGCGTTAACTCACTCGCCAATCACAAAAATGTTTTGCCTTCAGTATTCACAAATTGCACTGATGTTACAAAGACAGTCCATTAACTGCATTCCACTTTTAGAACATAAGTATCAGATGTCAATGTCAATTACATCTTTGCTCATCAATATATATGCAAGACAACGTCTGACAGGATAAGCCAGTATGTCTCGATGAGAATATACCAAACAGGGAATCTCATCCCGCCCAAGGCCATCGTTAAACACAACCAAGCAATATTGTGCCCGAAGTAGCTGCCAAGGAACACATTAATGACATCGATGGGACTGTTTGCATCCCATATCGTCAGAAATTGAATGATGTGAATTTGATTAAACTCCTAAATAAATGCTCTCCCGTTTACCAAAGATTCTACCCGCAGGAGGTATCATTTCGTCCGTCACACGACGTTCAAACTAGAGAGCTCATTGCAACAAGTCCGATTGGTTGTCGTCGCCACGATACATACATACAAACACGACGCCTTTAGCTGCCATTGAAGACACGAACGTCAAATCAATGTACAGATTGTACATGAAAGACAAGCTTATATCAATAACAATATAGATAATCATTCCTCATGGAACAGATAACAATTTTTGCATTCTTTCCGAATATGTACTATAAATATAATTGGTCCAACAAGCCAAATAACGAAACCGTACTTTGCGCATAAAACAGTCCAGCAATCGAATAGTTACAGACCGCCAGACACTCTCACTACCAACACCGTCAGTAGATGACACTACAGCGGTAGGTCTGTATTATAGGAGGTGCCGCCCCGTCACTGGGAGGAGCCGTTGACGTGGTCGCCCGGGGTGACCTTGACCTCATAGTGCGCGTCGCAGAATTCGGCTATCCGGTGACAGGCCTCTCTCAGTCGGGCCTCGGGCACCGTGAGGACGACGCGGAAGTAGTTAGGATACTGGAAGCACTGGAAGGCAGGATACGAAACCAGTCAGCCCATACTACTGTATACTCCGGGTGATATAATTTACCATTTATTGCATACATGAATAAAACAATGAATAAACGTATGTGAAACATATGTAAGACCTTATTTTGTTATTTGAAAGGTATGTGGGTGTATATGAGGGCCCATATATGTAGTTAACCGTGTATCTGTCCGTGAGTGTCCGTCCGCCATACTGAAACTACACTTCAGACTCGCCAGACGCGATCGATTCACCGCACACATTCTTTCTTCTTAGATGAGCTTTTCTCTTCATAGAAGATTTGAAACGTTTACGCTCCAAATCGCGACTACTGCCTGATAGCTGCACATCCACGCTTCAAGACAAAGCATGGCAGTCAGTACACTCACCTGAGCCGGGAGACAGAAGACCGACTGCTCTGTCACCAGTCTATGGCAGTCAGTACACTCACCTGAGCCGGGAGACAGAAGACCGACTGCTCTGTCACCAGTCTATGGCAGTCAGTACACTCACCTGAGCCGGGAGACAGAAGACCGACTGCTCCGTCACCAGTCTATGGCAGTCAGTACACTCACCTGAGCCGGGAGACAGAAGACCGACTGCTCCGCCACCAGTCTATGGCAGTCAGTACACTCAACTGAGCCGGGAGACAGAAGACCGACTGCTCCGTCACCAGTCCATGGCAGTCAGTACACTCACCTGAGCCGGGAGACAGAAGACCGACTGCTCTGTCACCAGTCTATGGCAGTCAGTACACTCACCTGAGCCGGGAGACAGACGACCGACGGCTCCATCACCAGTCTGTGACAGTCAGTACACTCACCTCAGCCGGGAGACAGAAGACCGACAGCTCCGCCACCAGTCTATGGCAGTCAGTACACTCAACTGAGCCGGGAGACAGAAGACCAATTGCTCCGTCACCATTGATGGCAGTCAGTACACTCATCTGAGCCGGGAGACAGAAGACCGACTGCTCTGTCACCAGTCTATGGCAGTCAGTACACTCACCTGAGCCGGGCGACAGAAGACCGACTGCTCCGTCACCAGTCTATGGCAGTCAGTACACTCAACTGAACCGGGAGACAGAAGACCGACTGCTCCGTCACCAGTCCATGGCAGTCAGTACACTCACCTGAGCCGGGAGACAGAAGACCGACTGCTCCGCCACCAGTCTATGGCAGTCAGTACACTCACCTGAGCCGGGAGACAGAAGACCGACTGCTCTGTAACCAGTCTATGGCAGTCAGCACACTCACCTGAGCCGGGAGAAAGAAGACCGACTGCTCCGCCACCAGTCTATGGCAGTCAGTGCACTCACCTGAGCCGGGAGACAGAAGACCGACTGCACCGTCACCAGTCTATGGCAGTCAGTACACTCACCTGAGCCGGGAGACAGAAGACCGACTGCTCTGTCACCATTCTATGGCAGTCAGTACACTCACCTGAGCCGGGAGACAGAAGACCGACTGCTCTGTCACCAGTCTATGGCAGTCAGTACACTCACCTGAGCCGGGAGAAAGAAGACCGACTGCTCTGTCACCAGTCTATGGCAGTCAGTACACTCACCTGAGCCGGGAGACAGAAGACCGACTGCTCCGTCACCAGTCTATGGCAGTCAGTACACTCACCTCAGCCGGGAGACAGAAGACCGACTGCTCTGTCACCAGTCTATGGCAGTCAGTACACTCACCTGAGCCGGGAGACAGAAGACCGACAGCTCCGTCACCAGTCTATGGCAGTCAGTACACTCACCTGAGCCGGGAGACAGAAGACCGACTGCTCCGCCACCAGTCTATGGCAGTCAGTACACTCACCTGACCCGGGAGACAGAAGACCGACTGCTCCGCCACCAGTCTATGGCAGCCAGTACACTCACCTGAGCCGGGAGAAAGAAGACCGACTGCTCTGTCACCAGTCTATGGCAGTCAGTACACTCACCTGAGCCGGGAGACAGAAGACCGACTGCTCCGTCACCAGTCTATGGCAGTCAGTACACTCACCTGAGCCGGGAGACAGAAGACCGACTGCTCCGTCACCAGTCTATGGCAGTCAGTACACTCACCTGAGCCGGGAGAAAGAAGACCGACTGCTCTGTCACCAGTCTATGGCAGTCAGTACACTCACCTAAGCCGGGAGACAGAAGACCGACTGCTCTGTCACCAGTCTATGGCAGTCAGTACACTCACCTGAGCCGGGAGACAGAAGACCGACTGCTCTGTCACCAGTCTATGGCAGTCAGTACACTCAACTGAGCCGGGAGACAGAAGACCGACTGCTCTGTCACCAGTCTATGGCAGTCAGTACACTCACCTGAGCCGGGAGACAGAAGACCGACTGCTCCGCCACCAGTCTATGGCAGTCCGTACACTCACCTGAGCCGGGAGAAAGAAGACCGACTGCTCTGTCACCAGTCTATGGCAGTCAGTACACTCACCTGAGCCGGGAGACAGAAGACCGACTGCTCCGCCACCAATCTATGGCAGTCCGTACACTCACCTGAGCCGGGAGACAGAAGACCGACTGCTCCGCCACCAGTCTATGGCAGTCAGTACACTCACCTGAGCCGGGAGACAGAAGACCGACGGCTCTGCCACCAGTCTATGGCAGTCAGTACACTCACCTGAGCCGGGAGAAAGAAGACCGACTGCTCCGCCACCAGTCTATGGCAGTCCGTACACTCAACTGAGCCGGGAGACAGAAGACCGACTGTTCCGCCACCAGGCTATGGCAGTCAGTACACTCACCTGAGCCGGGAGACAGAAGACCGACTGCTCCGCCACCAGTCTATGGCAGTCAGTACACTCAACTGAGCCGGGAGACAGAAGACCGACTGTTCCGCCACCAGTCTATGGCAGTCAGTACACTCACCTGAGCCGGGAGACAGAAGACCGACTGCTCCGCCACCAGTCTATGGCAGTCAGTACACTCAACTGAGCCGGGAGACAGAAGACTGACTGCTCCGTCACCAGTCTATGGCAGTCAGTACACTCACCTGAGCCGGGAGACAGAAGACCGACTGCTCCGCCACCAGTCTATGGCAGTCAGTACACTCACCTGAGCCGGGAGACAGACGACCGACGGCTCCATCACCAGTCTATGGCAGTCAGTACACTCACCTCAGCCGGGAGACAGAAGACCGACTGCTCCGCCACCAGTCTATGGCAGTCAGTACACTCACCTGAGCCGGGAGAAAGAAGACCGACTGCTCTGTCACCAGTCTATGGCAGTCAGTACACTCACCTGAGCCGGGAGACAGAAGACCGACTGCTCCGTCACCAGTCTATGGCAGTCAGTACACTCACCTGAGCCGGGAGAAAGAAGACCGACTGCTCCGTCACCAGACTATGGCAGTCAGTACACTCACCTGAGCCGGGAGACAGAAGACCGACTGCTCCGCCACCAGTCTATGGCAGTCAGTACACTCACCTGAGCCGGGAGACAGAAGACCGACTACTCCGTCACAAGTCTATGGCAGTCAGTACACTTACCTGAGCCGGTAGACAGAAGACCGACTGCTCCGCCACCAGTCTATGGCAGTCAGTACACTCAACTGAGCCGGGTGACAGAAGACCGACTGCTCTGTCACCAGTCCATGGCAGTCAGTACACTCACCTGAGCCGGGAGAAAGAAGACCGACTGCTCTGTCACCAGTCTATGGCAGTCAGTACACTCACCTGAGCCGGGAGACAGACGACCGACGGCTCCATCACCAGTCTATGGCAGTCAGTACACTCACCTCAGCCGGGAGACAGAAGACCGACTGCTCCGCCAGTAGTCTATGGCAGTCAGTACACTCAACTGAGCCGGGAGACAGAAGACCGACTGCTCCGCCACCAGTCCATGGCAGTCAGTACGCTCACCTGAGCCGGGAGACAGAAGACCGACAGCTCCGCCACCAGCCTATGGCAGTCAGTACACTCACCTGAGCCGGGAGACAGAAGACCGACTGCTCTGTCACCAGTCTATGGCAGTCAGTACACTCACCTGAGCCGGGAGACAGACGACCGACGGCTCCATCACCAGTCTATGGCAGTCAGTACACTCACCTCAGCCGGGAGACAGAAGACCGACTGCTCCGCCAGTAGTCTATGGCAGTCAGTACACTCACCTGAGCCGGTAGACAGAAGACCGACTGCTGTGTCACCAGTCTATGGCAGTCAGTACGCTCACCTGAGCCGGGAGACAGAAGACCGACAGCTCCGCCACCAGCCTATGGCAGTCAGTACACTCACCTGAGCCGGGAGACAGAAGACCGACTGCTCCGCCACCAGTCTATGGCAGTCAGTACACTCACCTCAGCCGGGAGACAGAAGACCGACTGCTCCGCCACCAGTCTATGGCAGCCAGTACACTCACCTGAGCCGGGAGAAAGAAGACCGACTGCTCTGTCACCATTCTATGGCAGTCAGTACACTCACCTGAGCAGGGAGACAGAAGACCGACTGCTCCGTCACCAGTCTATGGCAGTCAGTACACTCACCTCAGCCGGGAGACAGAAGACCGACTGCTCCGTCACCAGTCTATGGCAGTCAGTAG
Source organism: Arenicola marina (assembly GCA_964019135.1). Classification (NCBI taxonomy): domain Eukaryota; kingdom Metazoa; phylum Annelida; class Polychaeta; family Arenicolidae; genus Arenicola; species Arenicola marina. The sequence continues at coordinate 32,162,106 of OZ025257.1, read as the reverse complement.
ACTCACCTGAGCCGGGAGAAAGAAGACCGACTGCACTGTCACCAGTCTATGGCAGTCAGTACACTCACCTGAGCCGGGAGAAAGAAGACCGACTGCTCCGTCACCAGTCTATGCAGTCAGTACACTCGCCTGAGCCGGGAGAAAGAAGACCGACTGCTCTGTCACCATTCTATGGCAGTCAGTACACTCACCTGAGCCGGGAGACAGAAGACCGACTGCTCTGTCACCAGTCTATGGCAGTCAGTACACTCACCTGAACCGGGAGAAAGAAGACCGACTGCTCTGTCACCATTCTATGGCAGTCAGTACACTCACCTGAGCCGGGAGACAGAAGACCGACTGCTCCGTCACCAGTCTATGGCAGTCAGTACACTCACCTGAGCCGGGAGAAAGAAGACCGACTGCTCTGTCACCATTCTATGGCAGTCAGTACACTCACCTGAGCCGGGAGACAGAAGACCGACTGCTCTGTCACCATTCTATGGCAGTCAGTACACTCACCTGAGCCGGGAGACAGAAGACCGACTGCTCTGTCACCAGTCTATGGCAGTCAGTACACTCACCTCAGCCGGGAGACAGACGACCGACTGCTCTGTCACCAGTCTATGGCAGTCAGTACACTCACCTGAGCCAGGAGACAGAAGACCGACGGCTCTGCCACCAGTCTATGGCAGTCAGTACACTCACCTGAGCCGGGAGACAGAAGACCGACTGCTCCGCCATCAGTCTATGGCAGTCAGTACACTCACCTGAGCCGGGAGACAGAAGACCGACTGCTCTGTCACCAGTCTATAGCAGTCAGTACACTCACCTGAGCCGGGAGACAGAAGACCGACTGCTCTGTCACCAGTCTATGGCAGTCAGTACACTCACCTGAGCCGGGAGACAGAAGACCGACTGCTCCGCCATCAGTCTATGGCAGTCAGTACACTCACCTGAGCCGGGAGAAAGAAGACCGACTGCTCCGCCACCAGTCTATGGCAGTCAGTACACTCACCTGAGCCGGGAGAAAGAAGACCGACTGCTCCGCCACCAGTCTATGGCAGTCAGTACACTCACCTGAGCCGGGAGACAGAAGACCGGCTGCTCCGTCACCAGTCTATGGCAGTCAGTACACTCACCTGCGCCGGGAGACAGAAGACCGACTGCCCCGCCACCAGTCTATGGCAGTCAGTACACTCACCTGAGCAGGGAGACAGAAGACCGACTGCTCCGCCACCAGTCTATGGCAGTCAGTACACTCACCTCAGCCGGGAGACAGAAGACCGACTGCTTCGCCACCAGTCTATGGCAGTCAGTACACTCACCTGAGCCGGGAGACAGAAGACCGACTGCTCCGTCACCAGTCTATGGCAGTCAGTACACACACCTGAGCCAGGAGACAGAAGACCGACTGCTCCGTCACCAGTCTATGGCAGTCAGTACACTCACCTCAGCCGGGAGACAGAAGACCGACTGCTCTGTCACCAGTCTATGGCAGTCAGTACACTCACCTGAGCCGGGAGACAGAAGACCGACAGCTCCGCCACCAGTCTATGGCAGTCAGTACACTCACCTCAGCCGGGAGACAGAAGACCGACTGCTCCGCCACCAGTCTATGGCAGTCAGTACACTCACCTCAGCCGGGAGACAGAAGACCGACTGCTCCGCCACCAGTCTATGGCAGCCAGTACACTCACCTGAGCCGGGAGAAAGAAGACCGACTGCTCTGTCACCATTCTATGGCAGTCAGTACACTCACCTGAGCCGGGAGACAGAAGACCGACTGTTCCGTCACCAGTCTATGGCAGTCAGTACACCCACCTGAGCCGGGAGACAGAAGACCGACTGCTCCGTCACCAGTCTATGGCAGTCAGTAGACTCACCTGAGCCGGGAGAAAGAAGACCGACTGCACTGTCACCAGTCTATGGCAGTCAGTACACTCACCTGAGCCGGGAGAAAGAAGACCGACTGCTCCGTCACCAGTCTATGCAGTCAGTACACTCACCTGAGCCGGGAGACAGAAGACCGACTGCTTCGCCACTAGTCTATGGCAGTCAGTAGACTCACCTGAGCCGGGAGAAAGAAGACCGACTGCTCTGTCACCATTCTATGGCAGTCAGTACACTCACCTGAGCCGGGAGAAAGAAGACCGACTGCTCTGTCACCATTCTATGGCAGTCAGTACACTCACCTGAGCCGGGAGACAGAAGACCGACTGCTCTGTCACCAGTCTATGGCAGTCAGTACACTCACCTGAGCCGGGAGAAAGAAGACCGACTGCTCTGTCACCATTCTATGGCAGTCAGTACACTCACCTGAGCCGGGAGACAGAAGACCGACTGCTCTGTCACCAGTCTATGGCAGTCAGTACACTCACCTGAGCCGGGAGAAAGAAGACCGACTGCTCTGTCACCAGTCTATGGCAGTCAGTACACTCACCTGAGCCGGGAGACAGAAGACCGACTGCTCCGTCACCAGTCTATGGCAGTCAGTACACTCACCTGAGCCGGGAGAAAGAAGACCGACTGCTCTGTCACCATTCTATGGCAGTCAGTACACTCACCTGAGCCGGGAGACAGAAGACCGACTGCTCCGCCACCAGTCTATGGCAGTCAGTACACTCAACTGAGCCGGGAGAAAGAAGACCGACTGCTCTGTCACCAGTCTATGGCAGTCAGTACACTCACCTGAGCCGGGAGACAGAAGACCGACTGCTCCGTCACCATTCTATGGCAGTCAGTACACTCACCTGAGCCGGGAGACAGAAGACCGACTGCTCTGTCACCATTCCATGGCAGTCAGTACACTCACCTGAGCCGGGAGACAGAAGACCGACTGCTCTGTCACCAGTCTATGGCAGTCAGTACACTCACCTGAGCCGGGAGAAAGAAGACCGACTGCTCTGTCACCAGTCTATGGCAGTCAGTACACTCACCTGAGCCGGGAGACAGAAGACCGACTGCTCCGTCACCAGTCTATGGCAGTCAGTACACTCACCTGAGCCGGGAGAAAGAAGACCGACTGCTCTGTCACCATTCTATGGCAGTCAGTACACTCACCTGAGCCGGGAGACAGAAGACCGACTGCTCCGCCACCAGTCTATGGCAGTCAGTACACTCAACTGAGCCGGGAGAAAGAAGACCGACTGCTCTGTCACCAGTCTATGGCAGTCAGTACACTCACCTGAGCCGGGAGACAGAAGACCGACTGCTCCGTCACCATTCTATGGCAGTCAGTACACTCATCTGAGCCGGGAGACAGAAGACCGACTGCTCTGTCACCAGTCTATGGCAGTCAGTACACTCACCTGAGCCGGGAGACAGAAGACCGACTGCTCTGTCACCATTCTATGGCAGTCAGTACACTCACCTGAGCCGGGAGACAGAAGACCGACTGCTCTGTCACCATTCTATGGCAGTCAGTACACTCACCTGAGCCGGGAGACAGAAGACCGACTGCTCTGTCACCAGTCTATGGCAGTCAGTACACTCACCTCAGCCGGGAGACAGAAGACCGACTGCTCTGTCACCAGTCTATGGCAGTCAGTACACTCACCTGAGCCGGGAGACAGAAGACCGACGGCTCTGCCACCAGTCTATGGCAGTCAGTACACTCACCTGAGCCGGGAGACAGAAGACCGACTGCTCCGCCATCAGTCTATGGCAGTCAGTACACTCACCTGAGCCGGGAGACAGAAGACCGACTGCTCTGTCACCAGTCTATGGCAGTCAGTACACTCACCTGAGCCGGGAGACAGAAGACCGACTGCTCTGTCACCAGTCTATGGCAGTCAGTACACTCACCTGAGCCGGGAGACAGAAGACCGACTGCTCTGTCACCAGTCTATAGCAGTCAGTACACTCACCTGAGCCGGGAGACAGAAGACCGACTGCTCTGTCACCAGTCTATGGCAGTCAGTACACTCACCTGAGCCGGGAGACAGAAGACCGACTGCTCCGCCATCAGTCTATGGCAGTCAGTACACTCACCTGAGCCGGGAGAAAGAAGACCGACTGCTCCGCCACCAGTCTATGGCAGTCAGTACACTCACCTGAGCCGGGAGAAAGAAGACCGACTGCTCCGCCACCAGTCTATGGCAATCAGTACACTCACCTGAGCCGGGAGAAAGAAGACCGACTGCTCTGTCACCAGTCTATGGCAGTCAGTACACTCACCTGAGCCGGGAGACAGAAGACCGGCTGCTCCGTCACCAGTCTATGGCAGTCAGTACACTCACCTGCGCCGGGAGACAGAAGACCGACTGCTCCGCCACCAGTCTATGGCAGTCAGTACACTCACCTGAGCCGGGAGACAGAAGACCGACTGCTCCGCCACCAGTCTATGGCAGTCAGTACACTCACCTGAGCCGGGAGACAGAAGACCGACTGCTTCGCCACCAGTCTATGGCAGTCAGTACACTCACCTGAGCCGGGAGACAGAAGACCGACTGCTCCGTCACCATTCTATGGCAGTCAGTACACTCATCTGAGCCGGGAGACAGAAGACCGACTGCTCTGTCACCAGTCTATGGCAGTCAGTACACTCACCTGAGCCGGGAGACAGAAGACCGACTGCTCTGTCACCAGTCTATGGCAGTCAGTACACTCACCTGAGCCGGGAGACAGAAGACCGACAGCTCCGCCACCAGTCTATGGCAGTCAGTACACTCACCTCAGCCGGGAGACAGAAGACCGACTGCTCCGCCACCAGTCTATGGCAGTCAGTACACTCACCTCAGCCGGGAGACAGAAGACCGACTGCTCCGCCACCAGTCTATGGCAGCCAGTACACTCACCTGAGCCGGGAGAAAGAAGACCGACTGCTCTGTCACCATTCTATGGCAGTCAGTACACTCACCTGAGCCGGGAGACAGAAGACCGACTGCTCCGTCACAAGTCTATGGCAGTCAGTACACCCACCTGAGCCGGGAGACAGAAGACCGACTGCTCCGTCACCAGTCTATGGCAGTCAGTAGACTCACCTGAGCCGGGAGAAAGAAGACCGACTGCTCTGTCACCAGTCTATGGCAGTCAGTACACTCACCTGAGCCGGGAGAAAGAAGACTGACTGCTCCGTCACCAGTCTATGCAGTCAGTACACTCACCTGAGCCGGGAGACAGAAGACCGACTGCTTCGCCACTAGTCTATGGCAGTCAGTAGACTCACCTGAGCCGGGAGAAAGAAGACCGACTGCTCTGTCACCATTCTATGGCAGTCAGTACACTCACCTGAGCCGGGAGAAAGAAGACCGACTGCTCTGTCACCATTCTATGGCAGTCAGTACACTCACCTGAGCCGGGAGACAGAAGACCGACTGCTCTGTCACCAGTCTATGGCAGTCAGTACACTCACCTGAGCCGGGAGAAAGAAGACCGACTGCTCTGTCACCATTCTATGGCAGTCAGTACACTCACCTGAGCCGGGAGACAGAAGACCGACTGCTCTGTCACCAGTCTATGGCAGTCAGTACACTCACCTGAGCCGGGAGAAAGAAGACCGACTGCTCTGTCACCAGTCTATGGCAGTCAGTACACTCACCTGAGCCGGGAGACAGAAGACCGACTGCTCCGTCACCAGTCTATGGCAGTCAGTACACTCACCTGAGCCGGGAGAAAGAAGACCGACTGCTCTGTCACCATTCTATGGCAGTCAGTACACTCACCTGAGCCGGGAGACAGAAGACCGACTGCTCCGCCACCAGTCTATGGCAGTCAGTACACTCAACTGAGCCGGGAGAAAGAAGACCGACTGCTCTGTCACCAGTCTATGGCAGTCAGTACACTCACCTGAGCCGGGAGACAGAAGACCGACTGCTCTGTCACCATTCTATGGCAGTCAGTACACTCATCTGAGCCGGGAGACAGAAGACCGACTGCTCTGTCACCAGTCTATGGCAGTCAGTACACTCACCTGAGCCGGGAGACAGAAGACCGACTGCTCTGTCACCATTCTATGGCAGTCAGTACACTCACCTGAGCCGGGAGACAGAAGACCGACTGCTCTGTCACCATTCTATGGCAGTCAGTACACTCACCTGAGCCGGGAGACAGAAGACCGACTGCTCTGTCTCCAGTCTATGGCAGTCAGTACACTCACCTGAGCCGGGAGACAGAAGACCGACTGCTCTGTCACCAGTCTATGGCAGTCAGTACACTCACCTGAGCCGGGAGACAGAAGACCGACGGCTCTGCCACCAGTCTATGGCAGTCAGTACACTCACCTGAGCCGGGAGACAGAAGACCGACTGCTCCGCCATCAGTCTATGGCAGTCAGTACACTCACCTGAGCCGGGAGACAGAAGACCGACTGCTCTGTCACCAGTCTATGGCAGTCAGTACACTCACCTGAGCCGGGAGACAGAAGACCGACTGCTCTGTCACCAGTCTATGGCAGTCAGTACACTCACCTGAGCCGGGAGACAGAAGACCGACTGCTCCGCCATCAGTCTATGGCAGTCAGTACATTCACCTGAGCCGGGAGAAAGAAGACCGACTGCTCCGCCACCAGTCTATGGCAGTCAGTACACTCACCTGAGCCGGGAGAAAGAAGACCGACTGCTCCGCCACCAGTCTATGGCAATCAGTACACTCACCTGAGCCGGGAGAAAGAAGACCGACTGCTCTGTCACCAGTCTATGGCAGTCAGTACACTCACCTGAGCCGGGAGACAGAAGACCGGCTGCTCCGTCACCAGTCTATGGCAGTCAGTACACTCACCTGCGCCGGGAGACAGAAGACCGACTGCTCCGCCACCAGTCTATGGCAGTCAGTACACTCACCTCAGCCGGGAGACAGAAGACCGACTGCTCCGCCACCAGTCTATGGCAGTCAGTACACTCACCTCAGCCGGGAGACAGAAGACCGACTGCTTCGCCACCAGTCTATGGCAGTCAGTACACTCACCTGAGCCGGGAGACAGAAGACCGACTGCTCCGACACCAGTCTATGGCAGTCAGTACACTCACCTGAGCCGGAAGACAGAAGACCGACTGCTCCGCCACCAGTCTATGGCAGTCAGTACACTCACCTGAGCCGGGAGACAGAAGACCGACTGCTCCGTCACCAGTCTATGGCAGTCAGTACACTCACCTGAGCCGGGAGACAGAAGACCGACTGCTCTGTCACCAGTCTGTGGCAGTCAGTACACTCACCTGAGCCGGGAGACAGAAGACCGACTGCTCTGTCACCAGTCTATGGCAGTCAGTACACTCACCTGAGCCGGGAGAAAAAAGACCGACCGCTCCGTCACCAGTCTATGCAGTCAGTACACTCACCTGAGCCGGGAGACAGAAGACCGACTGCTGCGCCACCAGTCTATGGCAGTCAGTACACTCACCTGAGCCGGGAGAAAGAAGACCGACTGCTCTGTCACCATTCTATGGCAGTCAGTACACTCACCTGAGCCGGGAGAAAGAAGACCGACTGCTCTGTCACCATTCTATGGCAGTCAGTACACTCACCTGAGCCGGGAGAAAGAAGACCGACTGCTCTGTCACCAGTCTATGGCAGTCAGTACACTCACCTGAGCCGGGAGACAGAAGACCGGCTGCTCCGTCACCAGTCTATGGCAGTCAGTACACTCACCTGAGCCGGGAGAAAGAAGACCGACTGCTCTGTCACCATTCTATGGCAGTCAGTACACTCACCTGAGCCGGGAGACAGAAGACCGACTGCTCCGTCACCAGTCTATGGCAGTCAGTACACTCACCTGAGCCGGGAGACAGAAGACCGACTGCTCTGTCACCAGTCTATGGCAGTCAGTACACTCACCTGAGCCGGGAGAAAGAAGACCGACTGCTCTGTCACTATTCTATGGCAGTCAGTACACTCACCTGAGCCGGGAGACAGAAGACCGACTGCTCCGTCACCAGTATATGGCAGTCAGTACACTCACCTGAGCCGGGAGAAAGAAGACCGACCGCTCCGTCACCAGTCTATGCAGTCAGTACACTCACCTGAGCCGGGAGACAGAAGACCGACTGCTGCGCCACCAGTCTATGGCAGTCAGTACACTCACCTGAGCCGGGAGAAAGAAGACCGACTGCTCTGTCACCATTCTATGGCAGTCAGTACACTCACCTGAGCCGGGAGAAAGAAGACCGACTGCTCCGTCACCAGTCTATGGCAGTCAGTACACTCACCTGAGCCGGGAGAAAGAAGACCGACTGCTCTGTCACCAGTCTATGGCAGTCAGTACACTCACCTGAGCCGGGAGACAGAAGACCGACTGCTCCGCCACCAGTCTATGGCAGTCAGTACACTCAACTGAGCCGGGAGACAGAAGACCGACTGCTCCGCCACCAGTCTATGGCAGTCAGTACACTCAACTGAGCCGGGAGAAAGAAGACCGACTGCTCTGTCACCAGTCTATGGCAGTCAGTACACTCACCTGAGCCGGGAGACAGAAGACCGACTGCTCTGTCACCATTCTATGGCAGTCAGTACACTCACCTGAGCCGGGAGACAGAAGACCGACTGCTCTGTCACCATTCTATGGCAGTCAGTACACTCACCTGAGCCGGGAGACAGAAGACCGACTGCTCTGTCACCAGTCTATGGCAGTCAGTACACTCACCTCAGCCGGGAGACAGAAGACCGACTGCTCTGTCACCAGTCTATGGCAGTCAGTACACTCACCTGAGCCGGGAGAAAGAAGACCGACTGCTCTGTCACTATTCTATGGCAGTCAGTACACTCACCTGAGCCGGGAGAAAGAAGACAGACTGCTCCGCCATCAGTCTATGGCAGTCAGTACACTCACCTGAGCCGGGAGAAAGAAGACCGACTGCTCCGCCACCAGTCTATGGCAATCAGTACACTCACCTGAGCCGGGAGAAAGAAGACCGACTGCTCTGTCACCAGTCTATGGCAGTCAGTACACTCACCTGAGCCGGGAGACAGAAGACCGGCTGCTCCGTCACCAGTCTATGGCAGTCAGTACACTCACCTGAGCCGGGAGAAAGAAGACCGACTGCTCTGTCACCATTCTATGGCAGTCAGTACACTCACCTGAGCCGGGAGAAAGAAGACCGACTGCTCTGTCACCAGTCTATGGCAGTCAGTACACTCACCTGAGCCGGGAGAAAGAAGACCGACTGCTCTGTCACTATTCTATGGCAGTCAGTACACTCACCTGAGCCGGGAGACAGAAGACTGACTGCTCCGTCACCAGTCTATGGCAGTCAGTACACTCACCTGAGCCGGGAGAAAGAAGACCGACCGCTCTGTCACCATTCTATGGCAGTCAGTACACTCACCTGAGCCGGGAGACAGAAGACCGACTGCTCTGTCACCAGTCTATGGCAGTCAGTACACTCACCTGAGCCGGGAGAAAGAAGACCGACTGCTCCGCCACCAGTCTATGGCAGTCAGTACACTCAACTGAGCCGGGAGAAAGAAGACCGACTGCTCTGTCACCAGTCTATGGCAGTCAGTACACTCACCTGAGCCGGGAGACAGAAGACCGGCTGCTCCGTCACCAGTCTATGGCAGTCAGTACACTCACCTGCGCCGGGAGACAGAAGACCGACTGCTCCGCCACCAGTCTATGGCAGTCAGTACACTCACCTGAGCCGGGAGACAGAAGACCGACTGCTCCGCCACCAGTCTATGGCAGTCAGTACACTCACCTCAGCCGGGAGACAGAAGACCGACTGCTTCGCCACCAGTCTATGGCAGTCAGTACACTCACCTGAGCCGGGAGAAAGAAGACCGACTGCTCTGTCACCAGTCTATGGCAGTCAGTACACTCACCTAAGCCGGGAGACAGAAGACCGACTGCTCTGTCACCAGTCTATGGCAGTCAGTACACTCACCTGAGCCGGGAGAAAGAAGACCGACTGCTCCGTCACCAGTCTATGGCAGTCAGTACACTCAACTGAGCCGGGAGACAGAAGACCGACTGCTCTGTCACCAGTCTATGGCAGTCAGTACACTCACCTGAGCCGGGAGACAGAAGACCGACTGCTCCGCCACCAGTCTATGGCAGTCCGTACACTCACCTCAGCCGGGAGAAAGAAGACCGACTGCTCTGTCACCAGTCTATGGCAGTCAGTACACTCACCTGAGCCGGGAGACAGAAGACCGACTGCTCCGCCACCAATCTATGGCAGTCCGTACACTCACCTGAGCCGGGAGACAGAAGACCGACTGCTCCGCCACCAGTCTATGGCAGTCAGTACACTCACCTGAGCCGGGAGACAGAAGACCGACGGCTCTGCCACCAGTCTATGGCAGTCAGTACACTCACCTGAGCCGGGAGAAAGAAGACCGACTGCTCCGCCACCAGTCTATGGCAGTCCGTACACTCAACTGAGCCGGGAGACAGAAGACCGACTGTTCCGCCACCAGTCTATGGCAGTCAGTACACTCACCTGAGCCGGGAGACAGAAGACCGACTGCTCCGCCACCAGTCTATGGCAGTCAGTACACTCAACTGAGCCGGGAGACAGAAGACCGACTGTTCCGCCACCAGTCTATGGCAGTCAGTACACTCACCTGAGCCGGGAGACAGAAGACCGACTGCTCCGCCACCAGTCTATGGCAGTCAGTACACTCAACTGGGGCCGGGAGACAGAAGACTGACTGCTCCGTCACCAGTCTATGGCAGTCAGTACACTCACCTGAGCCGGGAGACAGAAGACCGACTGCTCCGCCACCAGTCTATGGCAGTCAGTACACTCACCTGAGCCGGGAGACAGACGACCGACGGCTCCATCACCAGTCTATGGCAGTCAGTACACTCACCTCAGCCGGGAGACAGAAGACCGACTGCTCCGCCACCAGTCTATGGCAGTCAGTACACTCACCTGAGCCGGGAGAAAGAAGACCGACTGCTCTGTCACCAGTCTATGGCAGTCAGTACACTCACCTGAGCCGGGAGACAGAAGACCGACTGCTCCGTCACCAGTCTATGGCAGTCAGTACACTCACCTGAGCCGGGAGAAAGAAGACCGACTGCTCCGTCACCAGACTATGGCAGTCAGTACACTCACCTGAGCCGGGAGACAGAAGACCGACTGCTCCGCCACCAGTCTATGGCAGTCAGTACACTCACCTGAGCCGGGAGACAGAAGACCGACTACTCCGTCACCAGTCTATGGCAGTCAGTACACTTACCTGAGCCGGTAGACAGAAGACCGACTGCTCCGCCACCAGTCTATGGCAGTCAGTACACTCAACTGAGCCGGGTGACAGAAGACCGACTGCTCTGTCACCAGTCCATGGCAGTCAGTACACTCACCTGAGCCGGGAGACAGAAGACCGACTGCTCTGTCACCAGTCTATGGCAGTCAGTACACTCACCTGAGCCGGGAGACAGACGACCGACGGCTCCATCACCAGTCTATGGCAGTCAGTACACTCACCTCAGCCGGGAGACAGAAGACCGACTGCTCCGCCAGTAGTCTATGGCAGTCAGTACACTCAACTGAGCCGGGAGACAGAAGACCGACTGCTCCGCCACCAGTCCATGGCAGTCAGTACGCTCACCTGAGCCGGGAGACAGAAGACCGACAGCTCCGCCACCAGCCTATGGCAGTCAGTACACTCACCTGAGCCGGGAGACAGAAGACCGACTGCTCCGCCAGTAGTCTATGGCAGTCAGTACACTCACCTGAGCCGGTAGACAGAAGACCGACTGCTGTGTCACCAGTCTATGGCAGTCAGTACGCTCACCTGAGCCGGGAGACAGAAGACCGACAGCTCCGCCACCAGCCTATGGCAGTCAGTACACTCACCTGAGCCGGGAGACAGAAGACCGACTGCTCCGCCACCAGTCTATGGCAGTCAGTACACTCACCTCAGCCGGGAGACAGAAGACCGACTGCTCCGCCATCAGTCTATGGCAGTCAGTACATTCACCTGAGCCGGGAGAAAGAAGACCGACTGCTCCGCCACCAGTCTATGGCAGTCAGTACACTCACCTGAGCCGGGAGAAAGAAGACCGACTGCTCCGCCACCAGTCTATGGCAATCAGTACACTCACCTGAGCCGGGAGAAAGAAGACCGACTGCTCTGTCACCAGTCTATGGCAGTCAGTACACTCACCTGAGCCGGGAGACAGAAGACCGGCTGCTCCGTCACCAGTCTATGGCAGTCAGTACACTCACCTGCGCCGGGAGACAGAAGACCGACTGCTCCGCCACCAGTCTATGGCAGTCAGTACACTCACCTCAGCCGGGAGACAGAAGACCGACTGCTCCGCCACCAGTCTATGGCAGTCAGTACACTCACCTCAGCCGGGAGACAGAAGACCGACTGCTTCGCCACCAGTCTATGGCAGTCAGTACACTCACCTGAGCCGGGAGACAGAAGACCGACTGCTCCGACACCAGTCTATGGCAGTCAGTACACTCACCTGAGCCGGAAGACAGAAGACCGACTGCTCCGCCACCAGTCTATGGCAGTCAGTACACTCACCTGAGCCGGGAGACAGAAGACCGACTGCTCCGTCACCAGTCTATGGCAGTCAGTACACTCACCTGAGCCGGGAGACAGAAGACCGACTGCTCTGTCACCAGTCTGTGGCAGTCAGTACACTCACCTGAGCCGGGAGACAGAAGACCGACTGCTCTGTCACCAGTCTATGGCAGTCAGTACACTCACCTGAGCCGGGAGAAAGAAGACCGACCGCTCCGTCACCAGTCTATGCAGTCAGTACACTCACCTGAGCCGGGAGACAGAAGACCGACTGCTGCGCCACCAGTCTATGGCAGTCAGTACACTCACCTGAGCCGGGAGAAAGAAGACCGACTGCTCCGCCAGTAGTCTATGGCAGTCAGTACACTCAACTGAGCCGGGAGACAGAAGACCGACTGCTCCGCCACCAGTCCATGGCAGTCAGTACGCTCACCTGAGCCGGGAGACAGAAGACCGACAGCTCCGCCACCAGCCTATGGCAGTCAGTACACTCACCTGAGCCGGGAGACAGAAGACCGACTGCTCCGCCAGTAGTCTATGGCAGTCAGTACACTCACCTGAGCCGGTAGACAGAAGACCGACTGCTGTGTCACCAGTCTATGGCAGTCAGTACGCTCACCTGAGCCGGGAGACAGAAGACCGACAGCTCCGCCACCAGCCTATGGCAGTCAGTACACTCACCTGAGCCGGGAGACAGAAGACCGACTGCTCCGCCACCAGTCTATGGCAGTCAGTACACTCACCTCAGCCGGGAGACAGAAGACCGACTGCTCCGCCACCAGTCTATGGCAGCCAGTACACTCACCTGAGCCGGGAGAAAGAAGACCGACTGCTCTGTCACCATTCTATGGCAGTCAGTACACTCACCTGAGCAGGGAGACAGAAGACCGACTGCTCCGTCACCAGTCTATGGCAGTCAGTACACTCACCTCAGCCGGGAGACAGAAGACCGACTGCTCCGTCACCAGTCTATGGCAGTCAGTAGACTCACCTGAGCCGGGAGAAAGAAGACCGACTGCTCTGTCACCAGTCTATGGCAGTCAGTACACTCACCTGAGCCGGGAGAAAGAAGACCGACTGCTCCGTCACCAGTCTATGCAGTCAGCACACTCGCCTGAGCCGGGAGAAAGAAGACCGACTGCTCTGTCACCATTCTATGGCAGTCAGTACACTCACCTGAGCCGGGAGACAGAAGACCGACTGCTCTGTCACCAGTCTATGGCAGTCAGTACACTCACCTGAACCGGGAGAAAGAAGACCGACTGCTCTGTCACCATTCTATGGCAGTCAGTACACTCACCTGAGCCGGGAGACAGAAGACCGACTGCTCCGTCACCAGTCTATGGCAGTCAGTACACTCACCTGAGCCGGGAGAAAGAAGACCGACTGCTCTGTCACCATTCTATGGCAGTCAGTACACTCACCTGAGCCGGGAGACAGAAGACCGACTGCTCTGTCACCATTCTATGGCAGTCAGTACACTCACCTGAGCCGGGAGACAGAAGACCGACTGCTCTGTCACCAGTCTATGGCAGTCAGTACACTCACCTGAACCGGGAGAAAGAAGACCGACTGCTCTGTCACCATTCTATGGCAGTCAGTACACTCACCTGAGCCGGGAGACAGAAGACCGACTGCTCCGTCACCAGTCTATGGCAGTCAGTACACTCACCTGAGCCGGGAGAAAGAAGACCGACTGCTCTGTCACCATTCTATGGCAGTCAGTACACTCACCTGAGCCGGGAGACAGAAGACCGACTGCTCTGTCACCATTCTATGGCAGTCAGTACACTCACCTGAGCCGGGAGACAGAAGACCGACTGCTCTGTCACCAGTCTATGGCAGTCAGTACACTCACCTCAGCCGGGAGACAGACGACCGACTGCTCTGTCACCAGTCTATGGCAGTCAGTACACTCACCTGAGCCAGGAGACAGAAGACCGACGGCTCTGCCACCAGTCTATGGCAGTCAGTACACTCACCTGAGCCGGGAGACAGAAGACCGACTGCTCCGCCATCAGTCTATGGCAGTCAGTACACTCACCTGAGCCGGGAGACAGAAGACCGACTGCTCTGTCACCAGTCTATAGCAGTCAGTACACTCACCTGAGCCGGGAGACAGAAGACCGACTGCTCTGTCACCAGTCTATGGCAGTCAGTACACTCACCTGAGCCGGGAGACAGAAGACCGACTGCTCCGCCATCAGTCTATGGCAGTCAGTACACTCACCTGAGCCGGGAGAAAGAAGACCGACTGCTCCGCCACCAGTCTATGGCAGTCAGTACACTCACCTGAGCCGGGAGAAAGAAGACCGACTGCTCCGCCACCAGTCTATGGCAGTCAGTACACTCACCTGAGCCGGGAGACAGAAGACCGGCTGCTCCGTCACCAGTCTATGGCAGTCAGTACACTCACCTGCGCCGGGAGACAGAAGACCGACTGCTCCGCCACCAGTCTATGGCAGTCAGTACACTCACCTGAGCCGGGAGACAGAAGACCGACTGCTCCGCCACCAGTCTATGGCAGTCAGTACACTCACCTCAGCCGGGAGACAGAAGACCGACTGCTTCGCCACCAGTCTATGGCAGTCAGTACACTCACCTGAGCCGGGAGACAGAAGACCGACTGCTCCGTCACCAGTCTATGGCAGTCAGTACACTCACCTGAGCCAGGAGACAGAAGACCGACTGCTCCGTCACCAGTCTATGGCAGTCAGTACACTCACCTCAGCCGGGAGACAGAAGACCGACTGCTCTGTCACCAGTCTATGGCAGTCAGTACACTCACCTGAGCCGGGAGACAGAAGACCGACAGCTCCGCCACCAGTCTATGGCAGTCAGTACACTCACCTCAGCCGGGAGACAGAAGACCGACTGCTCCGCCACCAGTCTATGGCAGTCAGTACACTCACCTCAGCCGGGAGACAGAAGACCGACTGCTCCGCCACCAGTCTATGGCAGCCAGTACACTCACCTGAGCCGGGAGAAAGAAGACCGACTGCTCTGTCACCATTCTATGGCAGTCAGTACACTCACCTGAGCCGGGAGACAGAAGACCGACTGTTCCGTCACTAGTCTATGGCAGTCAGTACACCCACCTGAGCCGGGAGACAGAAGACCGACTGCTCCGTCACCAGTCTATGGCAGTCAGTAGACTCACCTGAGCCGGGAGAAAGAAGACCGACTGCACTGTCACCAGTCTATGGCAGTCAGTACACTCACCTGAGCCGGGAGAAAGAAGACCGACTGCTCCGTCACCAGTCTATGCAGTCAGTACACTCACCTGAGCCGGGAGACAGAAGACCGACTGCTTCGCCACTAGTCTATGGCAGTCAGTAGACTCACCTGAGCCGGGAGAAAGAAGACCGACTGCTCTGTCACCATTCTATGGCAGTCAGTACACTCACCTGAGCCGGGAGAAAGAAGACCGACTGCTCTGTCACCATTCTATGGCAGTCAGTACACTCACCTGAGCCGGGAGACAGAAGACCGACTGCTCTGTCACCAGTCTATGGCAGTCAGTACACTCACCTGAGCCGGGAGAAAGAAGACCGACTGCTCTGTCACCATTCTATGGCAGTCAGTACACTCACCTGAGCCGGGAGACAGAAGACCGACTGCTCTGTCACCAGTCTATGGCAGTCAGTACACTCACCTGAGCCGGGAGAAAGAAGACCGACTGCTCTGTCACCAGTCTATGGCAGTCAGTACACTCACCTGAGCCGGGAGACAGAAGACCGACTGCTCCGTCACCAGTCTATGGCAGTCAGTACACTCACCTGAGCCGGGAGAAAGAAGACCGACTGCTCTGTCACCATTCTATGGCAGTCAGTACACTCACCTGAGCCGGGAGACAGAAGACCGACTGCTCCGCCACCAGTCTATGGCAGTCAGTACACTCAACTGAGCCGGGAGAAAGAAGACCGACTGCTCTGTCACCAGTCTATGGCAGTCAGTACACTCACCTGAGCCGGGAGACAGAAGACCGACTGCTCTGTCACCATTCTATGGCAGTCAGTACACTCATCTGAGCCGGGAGACAGAAGACCGACTGCTCTGTCACCAGTCTATGGCAGTCAGTACACTCACCTGAGCCGGGAGACAGAAGACCGACTGCTCTGTCACCATTCTATGGCAGTCAGTACACTCACCTGAGCCGGGAGACAGAAGACCGACTGCTCTGTCACCATTCTATGGCAGTCAGTACACTCACCTGAGCCGGGAGACAGAAGACCGACTGCTCTGTCACCAGTCTATGGCAGTCAGTACACTCACCTCAGCCGGGAGACAGAAGACCGACTGCTCTGTCACCAGTCTATGGCAGTCAGTACACTCACCTGAGCCGGGAGACAGAAGACCGACGGCTCTGCCACCAGTCTATGGCAGTCAGTACACTCACCTGAGCCGGGAGACAGAAGACCGACTGCTCCGCCATCAGTCTATGGCAGTCAGTACACTCACCTGAGCCGGGAGACAGAAGACCGACTGCTCTGTCACCAGTCTATGGCAGTCAGTACACTCACCTGAGCCGGGAGACAGAAGACCGACTGCTCTGTCACCAGTCTATGGCAGTCAGTACACTCACCTGAGCCGGGAGACAGAAGACCGACTGCTCCGCCATCAGTCTATGGCAGTCAGTACACTCACCTGAGCCGGGAGAAAGAAGACCGACTGCTCCGCCACCAGTCTATGGCAGTCAGTACACTCACCTGAGCCGGGAGAAAGAAGACCGACTGCTCCGCCACCAGTCTATGGCAGTCAGTACACTCACCTCAGCCGGGAGACAGAAGACCGACTGCTTCGCCACCAGTCTATGGCAGTCAGTACACTCACCTGAGCCGGGAGACAGAAGACCGACTGCTCCGACACCAGTCTATGGCAGTCAGTACACTCACCTCAGCCGGGAGACAGAAGACCGACGGCTCTGCCACCAGTCTATGGCAGTCAGTACACTCACCTGAGCCGGGAGACAGAAGACCGACTGCTCCGCCATCAGTCTATGGCAGTCAGTACACTCACCTGAGCCGGGAGACAGAAGACCGACTGCTCTGTCACCAGTCTATGGCAGTCAGTACACTCACCTCAGCCGGGAGACAGAAGACCGACTGCTCCGTCACCAGTATATGGCAGTCAGTACACTCACCTGAGCCGGGAGAAAGAAGACCGACCGCTCCGTCACCAGTCTATGCAGTCAGTACACTCACCTGAGCCGGGAGACAGAAGACCGACTGCTGCGCCACCAGTCTATGGCAGTCAGTACACTCACCTGAGCCGGGAGAAAGAAGACCGACTGCTCTGTCACCATTCTATGGCAGTCAGTACACTCACCTGAGCCGGGAGAAAGAAGACCGACTGCTCTGTCACCATTCTATGGCAGTCAGTACACTCACCTGAGCCGGGACACAGAAGACCGACTGCTCTGTCACCAGTCTATGTCAGTCAGTACACTCACCTGAGCCGGGAGAAAGAAGACCGACTGCTCTGTCACCATTCTATGGCAGTCAGTACACTCACCTGAGCCGGGAGACAGAAGACCGACTGCTCTGTCACCAGTCTATGGCAGTCAGTACACTCACCTGAACCGGTAGAAAGAAGACCGACTGCTCTGTCACCATTCTATGGCAGTCAGTACACTCACCTGAGCTGGGAGACAGAAGACCGACTGCTCCGTCACCAGTCTATGGCAGTGAGTACACTCACCTGAGCCGGGAGAAAGAAGACCGACTGCTCTGTCACCAGTCTATGGCAGTCAGTACACTCACCTGAGCCGGGAGACAGAAGACCGACTGCTCCGCCACCAGTCTATGGCAGTCAGTACACTCAACTGAGCCGGGAGACAGAAGACCGACTGCTCCGCCACCAGTCTATGGCAGTCAGTACACTCAACTGAGCCGGGAGAAAGAAGACCGACTGCTCTGTCACCAGTCTATGGCAGTCAGTACACTCACCTGAGCCGGGAGAAAGAAGACCGACTGCTCTGTCACCAGTCTATGGCAGTCAGTACACTCACCTGAGCCGGGAGAAAGAAGACCGACTGCTCTGTCACTATTCTATGGCAGTCAGTACACTCACCTGAGCCGGGAGACAGAAGACAGACTGCTCCGCCATCAGTCTATGGCAGTCAGTACACTCACCTGAGCCGGGAGAAAGAAGACCGACTGCTCCGCCACCAGTCTATGGCAATCAGTACACTCACCTGAGCCGGGAGAAAGAAGACCGACTGCTCTGTCACCAGTCTATGGCAGTCAGTACACTCACCTGAGCCGGGAGACAGAAGACCGGCTGCTCCGTCACCAGTCTATGGCAGTCAGTACACTCACCTGAGCCGGGAGAAAGAAGACCGACTGCTCTGTCACCATTCTATGGCAGTCAGTACACTCACCTGAGCCGGGAGAAAGAAGACCGACTGCTCTGTCACCAGTCTATGGCAGTCAGTACACTCACCTGAGCCGGGAGAAAGAAGACCGACTGCTCTGTCACTATTCTATGGCAGTCAGTACACTCACCTGAGCCGGGAGACAGAAGACTGACTGCTCCGTCACCAGTCTATGGCAGTCAGTACACTCACCTGAGCCGGGAGAAAGAAGACCGACCGCTCTGTCACCATTCTATGGCAGTCAGTACACTCACCTGAGCCGGGAGACAGAAGACCGACTGCTCTGTCACCAGTCTATGGCAGTCAGTACACTCACCTGAGCCGGGAGAAAGAAGACCGACTGCTCCGCCACCAGTCTATGGCAGTCAGTACACTCAACTGAGCCGGGAGAAAGAAGACCGACTGCTCTGTCACCAGTCTATGGCAGTCAGTACACTCACCTGAGCCGGGAGACAGAAGACCGACTGCTCTGTCACCATTCTATGGCAGTCAGTACACTCACCTGAGCCGGGAGACAGAAGACCGACTGCTCTGTCACCAGTCTATGGCAGTCAGTACACTCACCTGAGCCGGGAGACAGAAGACCGACTGCTCTGTCACCATTCTATGGCAGTCAGTACACTCACCTGAGCCGGGAGACAGAAGACCGACTGCTCTGTCACCATTCTATGGCAGTCAGTACACTCACCTGAGCCGGGAGACAGAAGACCGACTGCTCTGTCACCAGTCTATGGCAGTCAGCACACTCACCTCAGCCGGGAGACAGAAGACCGACTGCTCTGTCACCAGTCTATGGCAGTCAGTACACTCACCTCAGCCGGGAGACAGAAGACCGACGGCTCTGCCACCAGTCTATGGCAGTCAGTACACTCACCTGAGCCGGGAGACAGAAGACCGACTGCTCCGCCATCAGTCTATGGCAGTCAGTACACTCACCTGAGCCGGGAGACAGAAGACCGACTGCTCTGTCACCAGTCTATGGCAGTCAGTACACTCACCTCAGCCGGGAGACAGAAGACCGACTGCTCCGTCACCAGTATATGGCAGTCAGTACACTCACCTGAGCCGGGAGAAAGAAGACCGACCGCTCCGTCACCAGTCTATGCAGTCAGTACACTCACCTGAGCCGGGAGACAGAAGACCGACTGCTGCGCCACCAGTCTATGGCAGTCAGTACACTCACCTGAGCCGGGAGAAAGAAGACCGACTGCTCTGTCACCATTCTATGGCAGTCAGTACACTCACCTGAGCCGGGAGAAAGAAGACCGACTGCTCTGTCACCATTCTATGGCAGTCAGTACACTCACCTGAGCCGGGACACAGAAGACCGACTGCTCTGTCACCAGTCTATGTCAGTCAGTACACTCACCTGAGCCGGGAGAAAGAAGACCGACTGCTCTGTCACCATTCTATGGCAGTCAGTACACTCACCTGAGCCGGGAGACAGAAGACCGACTGCTCTGTCACCAGTCTATGGCAGTCAGTACACTCACCTGAACCGGTAGAAAGAAGACCGACTGCTCTGTCACCATTCTATGGCAGTCAGTACACTCACCTGAGCTGGGAGACAGAAGACCGACTGCTCCGTCACCAGTCTATGGCAGTGAGTACACTCACCTGAGCCGGGAGAAAGAAGACCGACTGCTCTGTCACCAGTCTATGGCAGTCAGTACACTCACCTGAGCCGGGAGACAGAAGACCGACTGCTCCGCCACCAGTCTATGGCAGTCAGTACACTCAACTGAGCCGGGAGACAGAAGACCGACTGCTCCGCCACCAGTCTATGGCAGTCAGTACACTCAACTGAGCCGGGAGAAAGAAGACCGACTGCTCTGTCACCAGTTTATGGCAGTCAGTACACTCACCTGAGCCGGGAGACAGAAGACCGACTGCTCTGTCACCATTCTATGGCAGTCAGTACACTCACCTGAGCCGGGAGACAGAAGACCGACTGCTCTGTCACCATTCTATGGCAGTCAGTACACTCACCTGAGCCGGGAGACAGAAGACCGACTGCTCTGTCACCAGTCTATGGCAGTCAGTACACTCACCTCAGCCGGGAGACAGAAGACCGACTGCTCTGTCACCAGTCTATGGCAGTCAGTACACTCACCTGAGCCGGGAGACAGAAGACCGACTGCTCCGCCATCAGTCTATGGCAGTCAGTACACTCACCTGAGCCGGGAGAAAGAAGACCGACTGCTTCGCCACCAGTCTATGGCAGCCAGTACACTCACCTGAGCCGGGAGACAGAAGACCGACTGCTCTGTCACCAGTCTATGGCAGTCAGTACACTCACCTGAGCCGGGAGAAAGAAGACCGACTGCTCTGTCACCAGTCTATGGCAGTCAGTACACTCACCTGAGCCGGGAGAAAGAAGACCGACTGCTCTGTCACTATTCTATGGCAGTCAGTACACTCACCTGAGCCGGGAGACAGAAGACAGACTGCTCCGCCATCAGTCTATGGCAGTCAGTACACTCACCTGAGCCGGGAGAAAGAAGACCGACTGCTCCGCCACCAGTCTATGGCAATCAGTACACTCACCTGAGCCGGGAGACAGAAGACCGACTGCTCTGTCACCAGTCTATGGCAGTCAGTACACTCACCTGAGCCGGGAGACAGAAGACCGGCTGCTCCGTCACCAGTCTATGGCAGTCAGTACACTCACCTGAGCCGGGAGAAAGAAGACCGACTGCTCTGTCACCATTCTATGGCAGTCAGTACACTCACCTGAGCCGGGAGAAAGAAGACCGACTGCTCTGTCACCAGTCTATGGCAGTCAGTACACTCACCTGAGCCGGGAGAAAGAAGACCGACTGCTCTGTCACTATTCTATGGCAGTCAGTACACTCACCTGAGCCGGGAGACAGAAGACTGACTGCTCCGTCACCAGTCTATGGCAGTCAGTACACTCACCTGAGCCGGGAGAAAGAAGACCGACCGCTCTGTCACCATTCTATGGCAGTCAGTACACTCACCTGAGCCGGGAGACAGAAGACCGACTGCTCTGTCACCAGTCTATGGCAGTCAGTACACTCACCTGAGCCGGGAGAAAGAAGACCGACTGCTCCGCCACCAGTCTATGGCAGTCAGTACACTCAACTGAGCCGGGAGAAAGAAGACCGACTGCTCTGTCACCAGTCTATGGCAGTCAGTACACTCACCTGAGCCGGGAGACAGAAGACCGACTGCTCTGTCACCATTCTATGGCAGTCAGTACACTCACCTGAGCCGGGAGACAGAAGACCGACTGCTCTGTCACCAGTCTATGGCAGTCAGTACACTCACCTGAGCCGGGAGACAGAAGACCGACTGCTCTGTCACCATTCTATGGCAGTCAGTACACTCACCTGAGCCGGGAGACAGAAGACCGACTGCTCTGTCACCATTCTATGGCAGTCAGTACACTCACCTGAGCCGGGAGACAGAAGACCGACTGCTCTGTCACCAGTCTATGGCAGTCAGCACACTCACCTCAGCCGGGAGACAGAAGACCGACTGCTCTGTCACCAGTCTATGGCAGTCAGTACACTCACCTCAGCCGGGAGACAGAAGACCGACGGCTCTGCCACCAGTCTATGGCAGTCAGTACACTCACCTGAGCCGGGAGACAGAAGACCGACTGCTCCGCCATCAGTCTATGGCAGTCAGTACACTCACCTGAGCCGGGAGACAGAAGACCGACTGCTCTGTCACCAGTCTATGGCAGTCAGTACACTCACCTCAGCCGGGAGACAGAAGACCGACTGCTCTGTCACCAGTCTATGGCAGTCAGTACACTCACCTGAGCCGGGAGACAGAAGACCGACTGCTCCGCCATCAGACTATGGCAGTCAGTACACTCACCTGAGCCGGGAGAAAGAAGACAGACTGCTCCGCCACCAGTCTATGGCAGTCAGTACACTCACCTGAGCCGGGAGACAGAAGACCGACTGCTCCGCCACCAGTCTATGGCAATCAGTACACTCACCTGAGCCGGGGGAAAGAAGACCGACTGCTCTGTCACCAGTCTATGGCAGTCAGTACACTCACCTGAGCCGGGAGACAGAAGACCGGCTGCTCCGTCACCAGTCTATGGCAGTCAGTACACTCACCTGCGCCGGGAGACAGAAGACCGACTGCTCCGCCACCAGTCTATGGCAGTCAGTACACTCACCTGAGCCGGGAGACAGAAGACCGACTGCTCCGCCACCAGTCTATGGCAGTCAGTACACTCACCTCAGCCGGGAGACAGAAGACCGACTGCTTCGCCACCAGTCTATGGCAGTCAGTACACTCACCTGAGCCGGGAGACAGAAGACCGACTGCTCCGTCACCAGTCTATGGCAGTCAGTACACTCACCTGAGCGGGGAGACAGAAGACCGACTGCTCTGTCACCAGTCTATGGCAGTCAGTACACTCACCTGAGCCGGAAGACAGAAGACCGACTGCTCCGCCACCAGTCTATGGCAGTCAGTACACTCACCTGAGCCGGGAGACAGAAGACCGACTGCTCTGTCACCAGTCTATGGCTGTCAGTACACTCACCTGAGCCGGGAGACAGAAGACCGACTGCTCCGCCACCAGTCTATGGCAGTCAGTGCACTCACCTGAGCCGGGAGACAGAAGACCGACTGCTCCGTCACCAGTCTATGGCAGTTAGTACACTCACCTGAGCCGGAAGACAGAAGACCGACTGCTCCGCCACCAGTCTATGGTAGTTAGTACACTCAACTGAGCCGGGAGACAGAAGACCAATTGCTCCGTCACCATCTATGGCAGTCAGTACACTCACCTGAGCCGGGAGACAGAAGACCGACTGCTCCGTCACCAGTCTATGGCAGTCAGTACACTCACCTGAGCCGGGAGACAGAAGACCGACTGCTCTGTCACCAGTCTATGGCTGTCAGTACACTCACCTGAGCCGGGAGACAGAAGACCGACTGCTCCGCCACCAGTCTATGGCAGTCAGTACACTCACCTGAGCCGGGAGACAGAAGACCGAATGCTCCGTCACCAGTCTATGGCAGTTAGTACACTCACCTGAGCCGGAAGACAGAAGACCGACTGCTCCGCCACCAGTCTATGGCAGTCAGTACACTCAACTGAGCCGGGAGACAGAAGACCAATTGCTCCGTCACCATCTATGGCAGTCAGTACACTCACCTGAGCCGGGAGACAGAAGGCCGACTGCTCCGTCACCAGTCTATGGCAGTCAGTACACTCACCTGAGCCGGGAGACAGAAGACCGACTGCTCCGCCACCAGTCTATGGCAGTCAGTACACTCAACTGAGCCGGGAGACAGAAGACCAATTGCTCCGTCACCATCTATGGCAGTCAGTACACTCACCTGAGCCGGGAGACAGAAGACCAATTGCTCCGTCACCATCTATGGCAGTCAGTACACTCACCTGAGCCGGGAGACAGAAGGCCGACTGCTCCGTCACCAGTCTATGGCAGTCAGTACACTCACCTGAGCCGGGAGACAGAAGACCGACTGCTCCGTCACCAGTCTATGGCAGTCAGTACACTCACCTGAGCCGGGAGACAGAAGACCGACTGCTCCGTCACCAGTCTATGCAGTCAGTACACTCACCTGAGCCGGGAGACAGAAGACCGACTGCTCCGTCACCAGTCGCTCCGTGAAGTCCAAGTCGCTGTTGAACTCGCTAAACTTGGCCATCTCGATGCCCACCTGAAGATCATCATCCACAAATTTCAGCAAAGACAGAACAAACACTAATTCGAATGACAAACAACAAACATATGAACATAACTGCTTTCTATGACATTAGAAATTCAAACAAGGTTGATGACATATCCATTTGTATTTGTTTTCCAGATATGAACTACAGACTTTCGTCAGTGGCGAGTGAATACATCCCGTAGAAACTTTTCTACAAAGCAGATATATCCTGTATCTGAGTACAAAGCAAACACAAAATAGGTAAGGTTTGCACAGATTAATATATTACCCGCCTCCTTAACTCGATCGTTGTGTTTCGGTCAACTCCCTACACTTACCATCATGTACATAGCACCCGCTGGCATGACCGGTTTTAACCCAGGTATTTTTGACAGCGCTTCATAAGAGAGTTCAGCATTTCTCTACAAAAGAAAACAAAGAAAGTAAAAATGTAATGTTTAGATAATTTTTTGGATAAAATGTTAATTGCTATAGATAATTTAGTACACGTACAATAATATAGCTGTTGATAATTTTCAATGGAAGTGTCTTACGTTGCTTGGTTAACCAACTCTGGAGAAGTGATCTTTAACAGAGGCACACATTTCTGACATTTGCATTTAACCCGTATAAATGTTTAGATATGACGCAAAGTTATTTGAAATAAATTCCTGCAATTTGAACCCAATGCAGACAATTAGTTCCAGAGAAACCTGCTTTTGACTTTCACCCTTCACCAGTTCATCACTTTGAAAGAGTAAAAACAGGAAAATACCTGGACGATGGCGATTGTAGAATCAAAGAAATCTTGCGGTGTGTGATTGAGAATGGCATCCAACGCCCCCTGGATGAGAGTGTTTGGACCCAGGATCCTCTGGGACAGCGCGACCAGGCCAGGCCGCACCTACAACAGGTCAGGTATACAGCGATGTACACAATGACATTACAATGGCATTGTTTATATAAATGGTTGACGCGTCGCGTGGTCAGTTAAGCCGTGTTGCATTTGTAGGGAGCGGCGGAGGTGAAGGGTCCATCGTCGTCGTTGGCAGGGTGCCCAATTTTGACTTGACTTGTAGAGTGGCGGGGCATGGCTCGGGAAGCGGCAGTCGATGGTGTAACTTGATACAGCTAGCTGTTATCTTAGGCTGTGGGCCATAGAGCAAGTTGATACCGGGTGGGCGCGACGCGACAGTGGCTCTACAATTGGCGCCGGAGTCATTAGCTTCAGTCGCCGGATAGGATTATGATAACCGGGGACGATCGAAGAACGACCCCCGATCTCCCGGCCGTTCAAGCGGCCGGTCAAGTTCGTAAGGGGGTGGCGGTGGGGGCAGATAGAAAGGCTTAGACTTGGTTCATATATAAGTCGCACCGGTGCATAAATCGCACTAGTGTATTAATCGCACCCTAAGATGCGACGAAAAAAATGTGCGACTTATACACCGGAAATAATGGACGAGTGTTAGCAGCAACTTTGCCTTTCCCAGGCATTGGGAGAAACTTTGATGAACACTTGCCAGAAGACTACAAGAACAACCTTTTAAGATAAAATTCATCTGTTGGTCGATTAATAGACCGATCCAGACTGTCAATCATTCATTGACGTCACTGTTTTTAATTAATCATGTGGCGAACAAAAGTTATCCACGGGCGCTATGACTGACAACTAAGCAGCATGTCATGTTCTGGTCAGTTTCAGAGATGAGTACTTCTCACTTGTCCCTACCATCAGCTATGATTGTCAATCCCAATTAACGAAAAAGGACTCAAGCGTGGGCGGGGCTTATAATGTCGGAATGTGAAACGGGGTATTCACTCACTCGGTTGTCAAGCAGTGACTCACCTGCTCGTCGAAGGCGGAGTGTCTGTCGTGAATGGTGATCCAGCCCATACGCCAGCCAGGGATCAGGTATCTGCAACACCATCGACAAACCTCACTCACAAGGACAGGGGACGACGCTGATACACATAGTTATAATATACACAGCCGGTTCGTAAAGGTACAACCCTAGCTTACACAAATGTCATCAACATTTTTCTTCGATAACTTAGCTAAGCTATCTCAGGTATTACCTGTTAGGACTAAGACACCATTTGATCGCCAAACGAAAACATTCAGGTGTCTAGAGAACAGTATTTAAGTTCGAGTACAGGCATCACCCAAAATATTTAGCTCTGGGAAGCCCCAGCCTAGAACATTTATCTTCCACCACTGATCGTTACACCGATGTCTATAACCACTCCTAGCTACTCAGTGGCTACAAGCGGATGTACATGTAGTTAGGGGTAGGGGTGCACAATTGCGAAGAACCAACATAAAATTACAGGAAGACGAGGGCCTTTACATGGTTTTCGAGGTCTCAAGTCTTCACGTTCTGCAAAAAAACATTTCGTCAGTCGACATGGCAAGCAAAGCACCGATATATTCAACATATACGCGGGACACATCTACGTGACGCTATATGTGTATGCTATGTTAAGACCACGTTAAATTAATATACATGTATGTCGGAACATGTTTTCTGACCAGACTACGGTTCTGTCACTTTTGATTTCGGTAGTTAGTCGAGTCATGGTCTATGCGGTGAGAAGCGGACACACACTCGCTGCTGAAGCACTGAGTAGCGATATTGACGAAGGCTTACGATGTACCAGCGTAAACTTGACAGGATTAAAGCGTTTATCACTAAACGCCTAAATGTGACCGAAACTCACCGTTTTGTGAGTCCGCCACAGGAGAGGATTGGGACGCTTTCTGTCTGCGAGGCCATGGACACGTATTCGTTTCCCGGAAACACCTGCAACCACATAACATGTGTCTCCATCTTAAAGCCAAGTCTTATTTCTTCTCGTCGATATGTCACCTAAGCTTCATCGTTTGTTAGATATCATTGTAACGATATCAACACTTCATCATTTGTTAGATATCATTGTAACGATATCAACACTTCATCGTTTGTTAGATATCATTGTAATGATATCAACACTTCATCGTTTGTTAGATATCATTGTAACGATATCAACACTTCATCGTTTGTTAGATATCATTGTAACGATATCAACACTTCATCGTTTGTTAGATATCATTGCAACGATATCAACACTTCATCATTTGGTAGATATCATTGAAACGATATCAACACTTAATCGTTTGGTAGATATCATTGAAACGATATCAACACTTAATCGTTTGTTAAATATCATTCCAACGATATCAACACTTCATCGTTTGTTAGATATCATTGTAACGATATCAACACTTCATCATTTGTTAGATATCATTGTAACGATATCAACACTTCATCGTTTGTTAGATATCATTGTAACGATATCAACACTTCATCATTTGTTAGATATCATTGTAACGATATCAACACTTCATCGTTTGTTAGATATCATTGAAACGATATCAACACCTAATCGTTTGTTAGATATCATTGTAACGATATCAACACTTCATCATTTGTTAGATATCATTGTAACGATATCAACACTTCATCGTTTGTTAGATATCATTGTAACGATATCAACACTTCATCATTTGTTAGATATCATTGTAACGATATCAACACTTCATCGTTTGTTAGATATCATTGTAACGATATCAACACTTCATCATTTGTTAGATATCATTGTAACGATATCAACACTTCATCGTTTGTTAGATATCACTGAAACGATATCAACACTTAATCGTTTGTTAAATATCATTGCAACGATATCAACACTTCATCGTTTGTTAGATATCATTGTAACGATATCAACACTTCATCATTTGTTAGATATCATTGTAACGATATCAACACTTCATCGTTTGTTAGATATCATTGTAACGATATCAACACTTCATCGTTTGTTAGATATCATTGTAACGATATCAACACTTCATCATTTGGTAGATATCATTGAAACGATATCAACACTTAATCGTTTGGTAGATATCATTGAAACGATATCAACACTTAATCGTTTGTTAAATATCATTCCAACGATACCAACACTTCATCGTTTGTTAGATATCATTGTAACGATATCAACACTTCATCGTTTGGTAGATATCATTGAAACGATATCAACACTTCATCGTTTGTTAGATATCATTGAAACGATATCAACACCTAATCGTTTGTTAGATATCATTGTAACGATATCAACACTTCATCATTTGTTAGATATCATTGTAACGATATCAACACTTCATCGTTTGTTAGATATCATTGTAACGATATCAACACTTCATCATTTGGTAGATATCATTGAAACGATATCAACACTTAATCGTTTGTTAAATATCATTGCAACGATATCAACACTTCATCGTTTGTTAGATATCATTGTAACGATATCAACACTTCATCATTTGTTAGATATCATTGTAACGATATCAACACTTCATCGTTTGTTAGATATCATTGTAACGATATCAACACTTCATCAGTTGTTAGATATCATTGTAATGATATCAACACTTCATCGTTTGTTAGATATCATTGTAACGATATCAACACTTCATCATTTGTTAGATATCATTGTAACGATATCAACACTTCATCGTTTGTTAGATATCATTGAAACGATATCAACACTTAATCGTTCGTTAGATATCATTGTAACGATATCAACACTTCATCATTTGTTAGATATCATTGTAACGATATCAACACTTCATCGTTTGTTGATAAAATCTAACGATAATTACGTTTCATCGCTTCATAGAACTCTTTATAGCGATATTTGCTATAGTGTTCACCAAACACAGAAACACTTGTTATTGCTTTGTTTGATAGTTCATTGTCATACCTAACGAATGGTTCAGCCAATATAGGCGGTGATTTATATCACGCATGATCAATACAACTGTTACAGCAGGGGTATAACTTGGATTTATATTTTGTTGCCTTCGCGACAAGGGCGCCAAACAGGGTATTAGGGGAACTTGCCAAGCTGCTACCCCGGATTCCACAACTAGCCATTAGGCCTACAAAGGGCATACAACGAGTCTACAAAAGGTCTACAACGGGTCTACAAAAAGGGACTACAAAAGGTCTGCAAAGGGTCTACAAAAAGGGACAATAAAGGGTCTACAACTGGTCTACAAAGGATCTGCAAAGGGTCTCCAAATGGGATCTACAGAGGGTCTACAACTAGAAACAACGAGGACTCGAGAAGTAGAACGAACGAAGTGGGCGTAGAACTTACGAAGTGGGCGTAGATCTCGTCGGCGATGATGGGTACTTTGTGGTTGTCGGCCAGTGCCAGGATGTCGGTGAGGTGTTGCCGGGAGTAGACGGATCCGCAGGGGTTGGACGGGTTGTTGACCACGATGGCGGCAGTATCGTCATCCATGAGGGAGTCGAGGTGTGCCAGGTCCACCTCCCAGCAGCGTTCAGGCTGGGGACACAGGGCAGCGTGTTACGTCGATACCATTAACACCGCTCAGGCTGGGGACACAGGGCAGCGTGTTACGTACATACCATTAACAGCGCTCAGGCTGGGGACACAGGACAGCGTGTTACGTAGATACCAGTAACAGCGCTCAGGCTGGGGACACAGGGCAGCGTGTTACGTCGATACCATTAACACCGCTCAGGCTGGGTACACAGGGCAGCGTGTTACGTACATATCATTAACACCGCTCAGGCTGGGGACACAGGGCAGCGTGTTACGTACATACCATTAACACCGCTCAGGCTGGGGACACAGGACAGCGTGTTACGTACATACCATTAACACCGCTCAGGCTGGGGACACAGGACAGCGTGTTACGTACATACCATTAACACCGCTCAGGCTGGGGACACGGGGCAGCGTGTTACGTACATACCATTAACACCGCTCAGGCTGGGGACACAGGGCAGCGTGTTACGTACATACCATTAACACCGCTCAGGCCGGGGACACAGGGCAGCGTGTTACGTACATACCATTAACAGCGCTCAGACTGGGGACACGGGGCAGCGTGTTACGTACATACCACTAACACCGCTCAGGCTGGGGACACGGGGCAGCGTGTTACGTACATACCACTAACACCGCTCAGGCTGGGGACACAGGACAGCGTGTTACGTACATACCATTAACAGCGCTCAAGCTGGGGACACGGGGCAGCGTGTTACGTACATACCATTAACACCGCTCAGGCTGGGGACACAGGGCGGCGTGTTACGTACATACCATTAACGCCACTCAGGCTGGGGACACAGGACAGCGTGTTACGTACATACCAATAACACCACTCAGGCTGGGGACACAGGACAGCGTGTTACGTACAGACCACTAACACCGCTCAGGCTGGGGACACAGGGCAGCGTGTTACGTACATACCATTAACACCGCTCAGGCTGGGGACACAGGGCAGCGTGTTACGTACATACCATTAACACCGCTCAAGCTGGGGACACAGGGCAGCGTGTTACGTACATACCATTAACAGCGCTCAGGCTGGGGACACAGGACAGCGTGTTACGTACATACCATTAACAGCGCTCAGGCTGGGGACACAGGGCAGCGTGTTACGTACATACCATTAACACCGCTCAGGCTGGGGACACGGGGCAGCGTGTTACGTACATACCATTAACAGCGCTCAGGCTGGGGACACAGGGCAGCGTGTTACGTACATACCATTAACACCGCTCAGGCTGGGGACACAGGGCAGCGTGTTACGTACATACCATTAACAGCGCTCAGGCTGGGGACACGGGGCAGCGTGTTACGTACATACCATTAACACCACTCAGGCTGGGGACACAGGACAGCGTGTTACGTACATACCAATAACACCACTCAGGCTGGGGACACAGGACAGCGTGTTACGTACAGACCACTAGCACCGCTCAGGCTGGGGACACAGGGCAGCGTGTTACGTACATACCATTAACAGCGCTCAGGCTGGGGACACAGGACAGCGTGTTACGTACATACCATTAACAGCGCTCAGGCTGGGGACACAGGGCAGCGTGTTACGTACATACCATTAACACCGTTCAGGCTGGGGACACGGGGCAGCGTGTTACGTACATACCATTAACACCGCTCAGGCTGGGGACACAGGGCAGCGTGTTACGTACATACCATTAACACCGCTCAGGCTGGGGACACAGGGCAGCGTGTTACGTACATACCATTAACAGCGCTCAGGCTGGGGACACGGGGCAGCGTGTTACGTACATACCATTAACAGCGCTCAGGCTGGGGACACAGGACAGCGTGTTACGTACATACCACTAACACCGCTCAGGCTGGGGACACAGGGCAGCGTCTTACGTACATACCATTAACACCGCTCAGGCTGGGGACACAGAAAAGCGTGTTACGTACATACCATTAACACCGCTCAGGCTGGGGACACAGGGCAGCGTGTTACGTACATACCATTAACAGCGCTCAAGCTGGGGACACAGGACAGCGTGTTACGTACATACCATTAACACCGCTCAGGCTGGGGACACAGGACAGCGTGTTACGTACATACCATTAACACCGCTCAGGCTGGGGACACAGGACAGCGTGTTACGTACATACCACTAACACCGCTCAGGCTGGGGACACAGGGCAGCGTGTTACGTACATGCCATTAACAGCGCTCAGGCTGGGGATACAGGGCAGCGGGTTACGTACATACCATTAACACCGCTCAGGCTGGGGACACGGAGCAGCTTGTTACGTACATACCATTAACACCACTCAGGCTGGGGACACAGGGCAGCGGGTTACGTACATACCATTAACAGCGCTCAGGCTGGGGACACAGGGCATGGAGCGGAGAGGGTCTCAGTATCATGTATTGTATATGAGGGGGAGAGCTGCGCATGGGAGGACACTTCCGCATGTGACACCTATCATTAGCAGGCTTTCATGTTCACGTACTATAAACATCTCTTGTGCACATGTCAACAACGCAGAGAACCAGTATATGCAAATAATAAAAAAAAAATTAAATTGTAACCGACTGCTATAAAATAACCAAGAGTGAAAAGTTGAAAATCATGGATATTTGTGGAAATATAGTGACGACCTGACAGGACGTGAAAGGTGTGTGACTCACGATGAGATCGTAGTGGCGCACGTGAATGCCCATGGAGTCGGCCAGTGTCTTGTACAGTGAAAAGCCGGGGCGAGGCACCAAGATATTTTGTCCCGGATTGGCCAACACCGTGATGGCCAACTCTATCGCACCGGAACAGCCACTGGCAAAGACGACATCCTGAACCGAAGAACACAGAAATTAAATATCAAATCATAATATACGTGTGCAGCACTGTACACTACAGGAATGTTTTCCATTATTACACACTATTTGTTCGGCATGGTCTTCTTCAAGCCAATGTGCAAAAAGTGTCTAGCGTTATGCAGGATGATATAAAGTTGGTATACATGGTGATGGCTTTGATTAGAGCAATAATAAGGATGTTATGCCGTCTAGTACATACCTTGACCGTCAGAGGCGCGGCTGCCTCGCCTACATACTGAGCCACTGCCATGCGAGCCTTCTCGTACCCTAGGAATAGAAACATAAATACAATACAGATGCCATAGAGAAATACGTATATCGCAAATTGACATTGTCAGTGAAATTCACTTAAAACGATGGCCATCTTCAAGAATAACTATATGCTACAGACAGCTGTACACGTGGGGGCTGTACACGTGGGGTGTGCTACAGACAGCTGTACACGTGGGGTGGGCTACAGACAGCTGTACACGTGGGGTATGCTACAGACAGCTGTACACGTGGGGTGGGCTACAGACAGCTGTACACGTGGGGTGGGCTACAGACAGCTGTACACGTGGGGTGGGCTACAGACAGCTGTACACGTGGGGTATGCTACAGACAGCTGTACACGTGGGGTATGCTACAGACAGCTGCACACGTGGGGTGTGCTACAGACAGCTGTACACGTGGGGTGTGCTACAGACAGCTGTACACGTGGGGTGGTCTACAGACAGCTGTACACGTGGGGTGGGCTACAGACAGCTGTACACGTTGGGTGGGCTACAGACAGCTGTACACGTGGGGTGGGCTACAGACAGCTGTACACGTGGGGTGTGCTACAGACAGATGTACACGTGGGGTGGTCTACAGACAGCTTTACACGTGGGGTGTGCTACAGACAGCTGTACACGTGGGGTGTGCTACAGACAGCTGTACACGCGGGGTGGGCTACAGACAGCTGTACACGTGGGGGCTGTACACCTGGGGTGTGCTACAGACAGCTGTACACGTGGGGTGGGCTACAGACAGTTGTACACGTGGGGTGGGCTACAGACAGCTGTACACGTAGGGTGGGCTACAGACAGCTGTACACGTGGGGTGGGCTACAGACAGCTGTACACGTGAGGTGGGCTACAGACAGCTGTACACGTGGGGTGTGCTACAGACAGCTGTACACGTGGGGTGGGCTACAGACAGCTGTACACGTGGGGTGGGCTACAGACAGCTGTACACGTGGGGTGGGCTACAGACAGCTGTACACGTGGGGCGGGCTACAGACAGAAGTACACGTGGGGTGGGCTACAGACAGCTGTACACGTGGGGTATGCTACAGACAGATGTACACGTGGGGTGGGCTACAGACAGCTGTACACGT
This sequence comes from Arenicola marina, assembly GCA_964019135.1. NCBI lineage: Eukaryota > Metazoa > Annelida > Polychaeta > Arenicolidae > Arenicola > Arenicola marina. The sequence goes on along the minus strand of OZ025257.1, from coordinate 32,128,065 downwards.
GGGGTGTGCTACAGACAGATGTACACGCGGGGTGGGCTACAGACAGCTGTACACGTGGGGTGTGCTACAGACAGCTGTACACGTGGGGTGTGCTACAGAAAGCTGTACACGTGGGGTGGGCTACAGACAGCTGTACACGTGGGGTGTGCTAGAGACAGCTGTACACTTACCTATGGAGGGTGCGTAGCCATTGTGTTTATCACATTTTGTGCTCTCTATGACCGCGTTTTTCACAGCTTCGGCTGGCGGCAGGTTCCCGAATACCGTAGGGTCGCCTGAAAGAAAACAAATTCAGATTTAAATGTCCATTATTATTGAGAAATCTGATCGCTTCCTCAGAAGCCAATTGTTCACTGCTCATTGCCGAATTCTGTATAGTACAATGCCCAGGTACAGTGCTGCCCTGGCCCATGCCAAGACACACATGACTATTGGACAGATGTTTGTGCTCGGTACCGACAGCTGATTCCTTGACTACATGTATATATAGCACTAATGTTCCATGTCATTTCACAACATTCGGCACCAAAGTCCAGGGGCCGTATTCATAATCCCCTCGTAAGTTACGCACGAAAAAAACGTTTTCGTTGTAGCCTCACCAGCTTATTGTGATCGTGCTCATGATTCCGAAATCCTCGTCAATATAATGTTGGGCACTTCCTTAATTCAGAAAATCTACTTTTTGGGTGACTACTTACGTATTTTGAACCCGATAATCGCTCGACAAATCTTCCACTTAGCGCCAAGTCTATTGGCGTAGCCTAAGTGGCGGCCGTATTCTGTATGCATGTTAAACTTAAGTTAAGTTTTAGACTTAATCTTAACTTTCTGGGTAAGCTGAGATTCAAAACTTAATGCCATTCTATAAACAACTTAAGACGCAGCTGAGTTTTTACTGGCGGGCTTAACCCGCAGTTTATTCGCGAAAGCGCATCGCTTCACCAGGCGTCGCGACTAAGTTTGGCCTGGAGTCACTGTCACAATCAGTGGATTCTGTCGGAATGTAATAACAGAAGGAGAGGCAGAGGAAACCGAACAAGAGAGAAGTTGAGCGTCATCCTCCGGTGACAGAAGTAGACCAACGGAAAGAGTTTAATAAATTAACGTCGCCATGTAGCGTTGAGGAGCACATGTCAAAGTGAGTACGGGTAGCAGCAATTTGTAAATGGAGGGGACCGATGGGGCAGGGGGGGGGGGGCTCTAAAAAATTGGAATTCAAATATTTGGACGACCGGGGGGTTGAGGGTTGGGGAAGTTCATGCCTCAGATTTTGCATAAAAAATGGATTTCTACCTCAAGCAGAGGTAGAAATCCCCCTCCCCCCTCCCCCTGGATCCGCCCGTGGGTAAGCCCGACCGCGCGCATATTGCCGTTCAAACACGGAGATCAAAATCTAGCCCAAGAGCCTAGGCCGAATCAGGGGCGGATCTAGCGACAGGTGAGGGGTTAGGGGGGTGGTGGCTTTAATCCACCACCCTCAAGCAAATGGGTGTTCAAGACCATAAGTGCTTATTGTAGAAGAATGCCCATTTTCCCCCGCAAAATCAAAGCCATCGGAGACGTAATCCCCCCCCCCCCGCGTCGCAAGTTTTAGAGAGCGGAGAGGCCCCACCCCCCACCTCCTCCGTTTCTAAATTCATCGATCCGCCCCTGCTAATGGAGCGCGATCTAAAGATATGTCTCGCGAATGTTTCTTTTTCGCCCCCTATTTCAAGCAGGTTCAGGCGGGTTCAACCTGACTGGCACGTCTCTCAATGTTAAATCTCGCGTCACGCCTGCTACCGGGACGCCAATATGCATTAATGCGGTCTATCTTGTCAAACATCATACTATCAAAACTTAAGTCACTTTTAACTGTTCTCATGTGAGATCTTAGCTCAAGATGTATGCAGAATACGCGTTCGCAAACTTGGATAAAACTTAGACCAAAACTTTTGGCCATAATCTCAGACTTAGATGCATACAGAATACGAGCGCTGATCTTCACTAGCCAGCAGGAGTCTGGCTCTAAGAGCGTTCTGTCTGAGGGAAGTTATACGGTTACAACACTCTCGACGACGCGACATTGCAGCCCTGGAACTGTCTATAACATGAAACACACCGATCATGTAATCTGTGATAAATACTATGAGTGTGCACTTCGCTTACCAATGGAGAGAGCGATCATTTCTTTCTCCGGGTTTGGTGTGAGTTTCATGCCGTCGACGATCTTCCTGATGGGGTTGTGTGTGTTCTTGGCCATGTATGATGACTGTATCGTGCTCCACACTGCACGCTTCCTCCTCTGTCCCTTGATGACTGGCGAGTGGTCCATGGTCTGTGCTCTTCTCAATACCGGGCAACTGACTGCAGAGAATAACACAGGAAAGCCTATCTAACAAACTTATAGACTTTAATTGCATAAACACTGCGAGCTATATATGTTTTATTGAGATATGCTGTATGAGCTATTTAGCCGTTGGATTAGGATGTTGAGTATGTAAGCGGTAACTGATAGACGGACAGATGCACCTGCATTGATCCCACGGGCGGGTAGAGTAGCCACAACGAGAGACCAATGTGTAAGGGGCAGACCAGGATTCATCAACAAATATGTGCTCTTCATCTAGCATTTTGACCATTGTCGGGGCATAACCGGAATGTCCCAGTTGGATACGGAAGGGAATCGCGATTGGCGACAACGTTCAGTGACAAGGCAGAGCGATACAAGTGCAATGGGTGGAAGGTTGGATAACAGAATCTGATCCAGATGACAGAACGTCCATACAATCGGACTCCACGAGGTAGTAACGAGACATGAACAGGGGGGGGGGGGGATTGCGCAAGCACGACGACCGCCACACAGGATGGGGTGCAAGCACAACGACCGCCACACAGGGTGGGGTGCAAGCACGACGACCGCCATACAGGATGGGGTGCAAGCATAACGACCGCCACACAGGGTGGGGTGCAAGCACGACGACCGCCATACAGGATGGGGTGCAAGCATAACGACCGCCACACAGGATGGGGTGCAAGCACAACGACCGCCATAGAGGATGGGGTGCAAGCACAACGACCGCCATACAGGGTGCGGTGCAAGCACGACGACCGCCATACAGGGTGGGGTGCAAGCACGACGACCGCCATACAGGGTGGGGTTCAAGCACAACGACCGCCACACAGGGTGGGGTGCAAGCACAACGACCGCCACACAGGATGGGGTGCAAGCACAACGACCGCCACACAGGATGGGGTGCAAGCACAACGACCGCCACACAGGGTGGGGTGCAAGCACAACGACCGCCATACAGGATGGGGTGCAGGCACAACGACCGCCATACAGGGTGCGGTGCAAGCACGACGACCGCCATACAGGATGGGGTGCAAGCACAACGACCGCCATACAGGATGGGGTGCAAGCACAACGACCGCCATACAGGGTGCGGTGCAAGCACGACGACCGCCATACAGGGTGGGGTGCAAGCACGACGACCGCCATACAGGGTGGGGTTCAAGCACAACGACCGCCACACAGGGTGGGGTGCAAGCACAACGACCGCCACACAGGATGGGGTGCAAGCACAACGACCGCCACACAGGGTGGGGTGCAAGCACAACGACCGCCATACAGGGTGGGGTTCAAGCACAACGACCGCCACACAGGGTGGGGTGCAAGCACAACGACCGCCACACAGGATGGGGTGCAAGCACAACGACCGCCACACAGGGTGGGGTGCAAGCACAACGACCGCCATACAGGATGGGTGAAAGCACGACGACCGCCACACAGGATGAGGCGCAAGCATAACGACCGCCACACAGGATGGGGTGCAAGCACAACGACCGCCATACAGGATGAGGCGCAAGCATAACGACCGCCACACAGGGTGGGGTGCAAGCACAACGACCGCCATACAGGATGAGGCGCAAGCATAACGACCGCCACACAGGATGGGGTGCAAGCACAACGACCGCCATACAGGATGGGGTGCAAGCACAACGACCGCCATACAGGGTGGGGTGCAAGCACAACGACCGCCATACAAGATGGGGTGCAAGCACGACGACCGCCATACAGGGTGGGGTGCAAGCACAACGACCGCCATACAGGGTGGGGTGCAAGCACAACGACCGCCATACAGGGTGTGGTGCAAGCACGACGACCGCCATACAGGGTGGGGTGCAAGCTTCAACTTGCAAGGACAAACGACAAAGAACATACCATGGAGGTAGCCAGACACGTAAGGACTCGCGGCTGTCATATAACGGAGGACTGCACACAAGATGCTCGCGCCGCGTAAGGCGATGGACAAAGCACGTCAGAGACGATATCAAACATAATTCAACTGTTTTATAAACTTATTAAAGGGAGAGCTAAGGCCGGCGATGAATGATGTTTTACTGAAACTCTTAACCAGAGGAATTCTTTCTCAGAAAAACTTATTTTTTAAGTAGCGAACGAAGGCGAGCAAAGGGTGTTGATCGTTATTGCGCAGGTCAGGTGAGTTTAGTGAAACCTGCCATGCATGGTTGTCCAAACAACATTTTAGTAAACTGGCCAACCGTCATAAGATGCTCGATGTTCAACTAAACATTTTTATCCGACACTCGATAATCGGGAAACCCCGCTATCCGACACAGTTCGACCTGTAACGGATTACCACAATGTTAATTGCCCTGTTTAATCCGACATTCGCTTGCCGACACCGACACGGCTTTTCTGCAACCAAAGTGCCATTTCTCTCGTTCATCCGACCAATTGGCCGTGAAGCCGCGCCGTGGTAATAGGTTTTCGCCCCATTAATTTGTTGTGGTGTGGCCTGCGGACTGTTACACACAAAGGATTAACACTAACGGTTACGCTTTCAAGAAAATAATATTTCCAGTGCCTCTCACGCCTCTATAACAACGCAAAGCATACATACCGAACAACTTCGATGTCCAACCACAGGAAGCGTGCAGCCGCACAATATAACACCACCAAGCCGAATTGCGGCGATGTTGTTTGCCAGTGCCTCTATAACATGACAACCGGCTCGCCACCAGGACTGACCAGGATTCCCTTACGACAGATGTGTTTGCCTAGAGCCTTTTAGGTCGCAAGGCAGGCGACATAGATATGGAAGTGGGTCCCCCAAGGTCTTCTCAGCGGCCGGCCACCCCTACCCGCCTGCTGAGTCGGTCGGCTAATAATAAACCAAACATGGCCTAGCTCTTAAGGTCAAAATGTACGTCACCCTCCCAACTCAAGTTTCTGATAATATTTAACAGTGTAGTTATCATATAACAACAAACCAACCCTCCGGTCGACCAGTCATCTCAAATGAACACATCGGTTTCATAAAATGTCGTTATTCATTGTATGAATGTTTCTAAGAATGGTAAAGTCAAACCTTTGTACAATAACATATTGTGGACTCACTTGACTTTGAACGCGCAGTGTTGTTCGCGGTCCGGCCACGGATACGCCACGTGTGACCTATTTATAGAACAACAAAAAAACACCAAAAAACCATAGAAGTCACACGATGTAGGCCAGAGTAATTTATAGGTATACACATGATGTTCTTTTCAGAACAACTTACTCACTTTACTAGTACATGTATTCATTTGGGTAGAAGATTCATGAAACTTGATTCTACTTGCAGAGAACGCTTAAAGTTGCATGTCAAGTTCTTTCCCGCCAAAACTAAGCCCAGGCAAAATTTATGTCAAAATTTGCAGAAAACTCGATTGTTTCATTCTATAAATTCAGAAACCTGATAAACATCGCCGTTTCGGCTGTGGTGTGGCAAACGTGTCTATCCCGGGACACCACAGAACCACAGCTACTTATACCAAAGCATCGCGAAGCACACAAACTGATGACGTTTACCACTAAAATGAAAACTTGTGGTAAATTAATATCACGGACAAGGCTAAGAGACACTATATGGCAGTGGCATGGGTGGAGTATAGATAAAAGAAGTCTTGAAGGATTCAAGGACTGATTCTTATATGTATGTTGACCTCATTAGTTTTGGCGGGAAAGAGCTCCACATGCAACTTTAAGCAACTAGAGTTGATATGTGTGTCAGTGTGGTGGTGGGGTGGGGGGGGGTGGGAGTGGAGTTGTTAACTTGTTTTTTTTTAACAAACGATGGGGTGTCACTTCACAAAAAGTATAACAGTCAAAGTTACAATTCATATTTATGAGGCACATACACGAAACATTATTAGAAAGATGGGTATTGAGTAGTGCTAAATGACCCTGGCCACTGTTGCACAACAGTGGCCAGGGTGATTTAGCACTAGGTATTGAGCTGACAGCATACAGCATGGAGGCCTTTATTTCATGCCCGTGTTCTTGTTTCAGGATGGTAAGTCGCGTTTCGCCTTCACATAAGGGCACTAGTACCCGAGCTCGAGCACCCAGCCCGCCAGCAACAGTCGGTCTGGGTCATAAATCAGAGACGCTGGCTCCACAGACGCTACCGTGGTGCGCACTGTTAAGTCGATAACCCGACGAGCTCGCCCTCAAGCCCATAACCTTGTCCCGAGTAAGCGCTGGCTGCGGCAACCTCGGCGCCCCATATCTTAGCAACGAGACTTGGCTGACTTTATTAACGACATAGGGGGAAAACAAATGAATCCATGATTCCAGCTGAATCGCTTATCAAAATAGAAAACACACATTCAAGGATAATAGAACTGGATTTTTACTGTTAATGTAGGGAAACAGGACAAGTGAAACGAAAGCGGTTTAGGATGATTTGGGGCGAGCAATTAATCCCACCAGTAACATCATGCATCAGACAGTTTACAAAAGTTCTGTACCCCTCCTCGACCAACTTTCAGTGAGCCCGTATACCATAGTTAAACATACACAATGCATGCACGGCGAGGAGGGTCATATGATGGATATCTCAGCGGAGAGCGGTGACAAGGTATGCAGACTTCACATTCCTGTATTACCCCGCGACATTAGACTAGATATCTTGACTAACATCTAGTTACATTTAGACCGTCCTCCGCTTACACGGACAATCCTCGAATGCTGCGTGTAATGGGACAGTGGCTTAGGGGTTTTACTCTAGTAACATAAGTAATTCCAGCCTCAGCCTCAGCCTTAGCCGCAGCCGCGCAGGAGCCACGCGATACGTCCAAATCGGCCCGGGAGCATATCGCGTTTATTCTGTTGACATGTTGGCATTTAAATCCAGTCAAACAGCTGAATAAAGCATGTTATGCCAGTGTTCATTGTTTTGTATGCATTACATTTAATGAGGTAATATGAAAACAACGCATTTGTCAGATGAAATTCGGGGTCAGGAGCAACAGCTGTTTGCGAGACAACTGCATAGAGGCAGAATAAACATGTACATGCTTGCACCGGGCAAGGGAGTGGGGACGGTGGGCGTGGCACCGGGCAACGGAGTGGGGACGGTGGGAGTGGCGCTCAGGCACTGAGCCAAGTATCTACACAGCGGAGCCAGGGGCCAGAAAGCTTCGTACCGTACGTTACACGTACGTAGCCCATATACGAAGGTTCGTACGAGAACTGTACGTGCGTTTCACGAAGCCTTCGTACCTCCTTCGTATTTTGTATGGCTAAAGCCCATCGTACGAACCTTCGTAGGGCCTACCATATTTTTTAACGCCGGAATTGAAAGAAGTACCAATGCGCATGTGATAAATGCATGAAATGGGATAGGTGGGATGGATTTTGACCTTATATGTAACTTAGCAACGATTCCAACTTTCACAGATACCGTAGACATAAATGTATGTCTTTATGCTGGTACGAAGGGTGTACGATAGGGTCGAGGCACTCATAGATGTATGAAGGAACCTACGACGTATCTTGTGTTAATTAGAGGTGCGAAGGCTTCGTGAAACCGGATTTACGGGTCACAATCTTGACGTAGGAAGGTTCGTACACGTACGAAGGCTTCGTGAAACTGGCCCCAGGCCTCCCGCCCCAGCGCACTGGCAAACATGACGTGGAACCCTGTAACAGATGCCCACAAAGCCATCAAGTTATGTTTGGTACATGTCCTGCATCGTCACTCTGTTTCTACTGTATTTCACGGTGTATAAGTCACAGCCTTTCCCACCCTCGCGCTCTGCAGGGGAAATAGCGGCACCAATGTGAAAAAAGTTAATGAAAGGAAACATTTAACGCGAATCATTGCAGTCAGCTGTAGAGTCCGACAAACATCAAATTAAAGCTGTAATAAGTTGAAAAAAATAGTGGTGTATTATGCCACTTGTTGTGCATATGCGGGTAACCTAGGATTAAATGGCATTTCATACATGCATGGAGAAGTATAAATAGAGTTTTCCATCATTTCTCTTTCAATAGCTTACTCGGCACTACCCCTTGGGTAACATATTATTACTCATAATTCATAACTATTATTTAAAATTGCAAGTACAACACATTTGGAGGAGGAATGTTCCAGCAGGTCAAAGGACAGTACCTCTGCTGGTTACACATAGATAAGCACAGTTATAAACAACAGTATATATTGCAACCCCAAACAAGAATGATGCAAATGTGAATCTTAGCTGGTAGAGCATCACACCATTGATTGGTGGGTTACGTGTTTCAACCCTGCACAATTACAAAATAAAGTAACAATACTGTAGTCTGAGTTAGAACACATATTTGAAAAGAACACCATATATTATACAGATCCTCATTTGTTGGCATATGGGGCAAGTGGTCAAGCTATGTCATTATTTTATATGATATTAATACAACATATTTACAGTCACCCACATTTTCAGAGTTTACTAGAGTAGCCTTAGAATGCAGCTGATTGGCTGTTGTTCATGAGATCACTATATTGCCGATCATGGACTGTTCAGCGCTGTTTTACTCGCAAGTTTTCAATATGTCAGGACATTGCACTGAGACACAGCCATCATTTATCTATTCATTGTCTCAACCCAATGTCCCAGCATTGAATGTAGTTATACAGCCCTTCGCCCCAACTCAATTGTTTTAAGGGAAGGTTCAACACAGTCTGGTGACAGTAGGTACCTCTGCACCCAAGACCTGTATTTCCCATCCACAGTAAATACTGAAACATCCTATTTGCCAGCCGTGTCTCAGTGCAATGCCCATGCTTGTAACCTGCCGATACAGCATGAAAACATGCCGATAAAAATTAGAAAACACCCTATTTTGCCAGGTGTATCTCAGTACATTGAAGCCTGCCTGGAAAATAACGCTGAATGGACAACAGCCAATCAGCGGCGTAGGTCTCTTACAGCTAGTAGCTATCATCCCAGACAGCATGACAGCATTGATTCAATGTTGAAAATCGAAACGTCTGCGAACATCGATAACGTTGATTTAACACAATTTCAAGGTCCAAATTTCAATCATCGTTAACAGCCCTGGGCACTGACCGATGTGAACATTAATACAACATTGATCCAATGTCACACTTTTAACCAAACCATATCTTAATATAAAACGATGTATTAAATATTGATGGTTACTTTACTTCTGTTTTCTTAATACCAAGATTGTCGAAAAAATTATATCGTAACCAACCAGTGACACAGGCTTGTTCTAGGTATGTGCTATGGTTGGTTTGTTCATTCATTGTACTGATAATTGAGTAACATTTCATGCAGGTGATGAAAAATGAGTGCTGTGGAGGACAGGCAAACAGTGGTAACAGTACCGTAAACTGCCTATTAGAAGCTGCAGCTTATATTAGGAATTTGAAAGTTCAACTTCCCAGGTTTGAGTCGCAAGTCAGTGTGCGACTTTAAATAGGGCCTTTTGCTACTTTCAAGTGAGCATGGCGAGACAAGAGCGGGGGGCGGGGGGGGGGGGGTAATACAAAAATTACTGGTGTTGCCAAAATAATTTATTGCATCATATATGTCAACAAGTCGGGAGATAATTCCAAATGCAATAAGTTAATTGTGCCAGACAGAAACTTGATACTGGGTAGGTATGACAGTGATTCATAAACATGCAATAAGAGCCAGGAGAGCCAGCCACTGGTGTGACACTTGATAAGGAGCTGCGATCAGAGAGGTGAATATTGTTAGTAGTCGCAACTTGTATAAACAATTAAAAAAAGCGCTCGTTCCCGGACTCCTCAAAAACAAGGTTGGTTCCACTCTCACAGCAATGGGCACTCAGCTGTATGGCTTTAGTGACGCAAGGATGAGCGCCCTTTGGCGTGAGAGTTAGCGTTCAGTGGCACTAGCCTTGTTTTTGGTGAGTCCTGGAACAAGCCATATTTTTGAAATGGCGGCGAGTGGCAGAAGGTTTGTTTTGGTTGAAATTTGGTGGACTGATGAATTCGCAAGTAGCGCGTGGGGTCTTCCATCTTTGTGCGTAAGGCTTCATAAATGTATACTGGACATGAATATGTGAACGATATGTGCCATCTCCATCACATTTTTGTGAAATCCAGAAATCTCTGTCACCACCCCCTGCTTTCGGACGACAGGCCGTGATCGTTAATCCATGGCCCTCCGGTCCGCCCTGCGGCCGGTGGGCCATGTTACAGGGCTAAGTACTACCGCAGCCACTGACTGAGTGAGCCAGCACTGCAGCAGGCAACACTGCCAACACTGCAACAGTCGTAGGCGATGGTAAACTGCGTCATTATTTCCCACTAATAAACAGACAAACGGGAACGATATGCACCAATAGAGGGCCAAGCATTCGATCGAACTCACAAAACAGCATTTCGATTGGGGAAACTGGATGTATTTACTTCTTTTGTGACGACAAAACTAAAAGATACTCACCACAAAGTCTTCTCTTGCGTGTTGATGTTGTTTAATGGCTCAATCGACCTTCACCTTTGTGACGTCCAGCCTCTTCAGACGCTCCTGATTGGCTAATCGGGTGGGCTGGGACAGTGGGCACGTCAGACATACGTCAAGCGATTATCGTGACATTTCTTTCTTACAATTTAATTATTGTCACTATACAATAATAAATTCACGAATACGTGTTTTGTGGTGTTTTAGAAAAGAAGGGACATCAATATCAAACTGCTGCGTCACGCGTGGCCTCTACTTCGTACATAAATTACGAACTTTGCATATTAAATGTGAAAACATCAAGACTATGTGCTGTAAAGTTTAGAATTTTAGCGTCGCATTCGGGTCGTTCTAGATTCTTCGACAGGCATAAGTGAGGCTCCGGGGGTAGGGGAGTACTACATATAGTTAGGTGTATACATATGTGCCGCCCAAATGACCCCTTTTTTCTCTCAATCCCCAAAGCAGAAATCTACAATTTCTCTCGATGCATATGTGCCCATCTGAGACTGACCTAATTTTCTCAAAATTGCATTTCAGTCTTGACTATATAGTCCATTTGATATCGAACGTGTTCAAATAATTAACCTCCAGACACATTTTTTCATGAATGTCAGTGTCTATTTTTGATGCCTTTTCTAACTAAAAAATTATCTCTCAATGACCACAAAATCGCGCACTTTTCTCTCACTCTCCAAATGTTCTCTATGGCATGGGCGACACACCCCCACTACTGTAGTAACATAGTGCCCCCCCCCACCCCCCCCCGGCGCGCCCCCCAACCCTCCTAGCGAAAAAGTGCATGAACACGGATCGTAGGCCATCCAGAAAGTAAACATCACAGTCCAGGGCTAAATCAGTTCCACATCGGCGTATACTGTCCCTTAATTACTTACTTCCATATACATTCATATATATATATATACTGTCACTTAATTACTTACTTCCATATATATACACACATATATATATATACTGTAACTTAATTATAGTGTCATATAATATAATATAATATAATATATATATACTGTAACTTAATTATAGTGTCAACCGCACCGCCCGCACCAGGACGCAGCTTGACCAGGACGGTGCGGGCGGTGCGGTTCTCACCACCTCTTAAAAAATTATAATTGTGCTGAACTCTTTCTTTTCATCACCTGATACCGTGTGTTATTAGGCTTAGGCTGGGTCCCCGGCACTAATTTGTAGCAATGCGCGACGCATTTGTCCTATCATATATCTACGAACTTAGCCTGACGATTGCCATTCCGCATCTTTTTGTGAATTTTAAAGTCGATATCTTAAGGCATTCGAAAGATACTGCGCCGCGTGACAAACAGATGCTAACCGAACACACCGACATCTATCACTTCGTCTTAAGGAAGTGATAGATGCCGTCATAATAAACAAGCAATCAAAGGAAAGGCTCGCTTATGTGCCTTGTTTGAAACCAATGTTTATGGTGCTGGCTTGTTCATTTACCACTGCTATTTAGACCACGGTGCTGCGAAAATGTATAGGTGTGTGATTGGCCCGGAGTTGGGGGGGGGGGGGGAGGCACTACATATACTTACGTTACTGGTATATACATATGTACATGGATACCTTTTTTAATCAAAATTGTTCCTTTCAATGACCACAAAATCGGACACTTTCCTCTCGCTCTCCAAATGCTCTCTATGACATGGGCGACACACCCTCACCACTGTAGTGATACGTAGTGCCCTCCCGGGAAGTGAGGCCGCATAAATATTATAGATCTGTATCAGGAATACATAGTTTCATTAAATTATTTATTTATTACCCGAAAGTGACAGATTGGCATACTTAGGCTACATTTCTCTGTTTTTCTTATAAAATCTACTTTTCCTGAACCCTTTCATATATATACCTAATTAATTTGCCACACGTACGTACTGAGTCACATCGCTATCTTCTTTAATATAGTTAGTTCTCGATTAGTATATGTACACGGATAAAATGTGGCGTGCACGTCTATGATTTACAAACCCTAGTATGGCAAAATAAGATTTAATAAACCTGCTTTATGAATATTTGTGTATTGCCCAACGCATATCATAACATTTGGATTTCTCAGGCTAAATGCACCCGATTCCTCTAGGGCTGTGGAAGGGGTAATTAAATGGCGACACGCGACACAGGCATATTTGAACAATCACGTTCGACATTGACCCCCAATTTCCGACATTGTCATTGAGCATCTGATGAAGCGACATCGACACAATTTTTAGAAGAAACGACACTGAACTTAGCCAAATGCGACAATGAACGCGGCGTCGTGAAAAATCGACATTCGACATTGAGAATTTTGAACAATTGACACTGGACCGCCCCCCCCCCCCCTTTCAGATTCCTTACTCTGGGTTAGGTCACAACGGTCTTAGGGCGGAACATATATGTCTCCTCTGAGATCATTGGGGCGGCACATAGATAGATAGATAGATGGTTTATTGGTAACTTCAGGCACCAGAACACAGAACACAAAAATACCATGCAACCGACTAAGACAAACTTAGTTAATTAGAGAATTAGGCTAAACCTTTTATCATGCATAGTAAATGTTTTTTATATAAACCTTGCCAAGGAAATTAGACATGTTTTTTCCTGATAATACATAAAAAAAACTCTTAATATCATTTATCGTTAAATATCCTGTAGGAAAATAGTTGTTGCGGATATTGTCATACAATGGGCATTTGCCTTAAAATATGGAACTCATCAAGAGAAGAAATAATTTCATGTTGTAAACAATATTTACAGATGAAGTTTTCTCCCCTGCAGTACGAACTAGTCCATAGAAACCTACATCTGAATCTGGCTAAGATCTGCCGTAGTCTGATTTCCTCGAGAAGACACAAGTATGGTTCGCGTATGAGCAACTTCTTATACTCTTTACAATTCATCAGGTCTGTCTCACTCCGCAAGTCCTGGTAAGCGCAGTCAATTACTCTTTTGGAAAATTGTTCAATAACGTTCTCAGGATTTCCAAGTTGTTGCTGAAACCAGGCATAGCCGAATCCATAAGAGAGAAGTATGTGCTTGAGTTTAGAAACCCAGGTCATACGACCAGCTTCTGACAGCCTAAATAACATATTGTAAGTACATTTCGTAAGTCTGGTTTCAGGCATTCTTAACAATTTCACCCAGTATTTGACACAACTAATTGTACACCTTACCCGGGTACGTCTAATTACCGAAGGGGGCTGGAGGGGGCTGGAGGGGGCCGGGATTTACCGAAGGGGGCTGGAGGGGGCCGGATCGATTTACCGAAGGGGGCTCGATGTAGGGGGTTGATGATTAAATGGAAGTGGCTTACGGGCATCTTAGATTAAAAATTAATGGGAAATCATTCATTTAGTTATTCCTTCAATTTACCGAAGGGGGCTGGAGACATATTAACAAAATTTTGTGTGCACACGTTCTATGCAATCTTTGACATTTGGGCGGCACATGATATCTGTTACTGTGCGAGTCCCGACGGTTGACTTAGGCTAAGCCACCTAATACTTCGGTAATGCTTCGTGTGAAATATTTTCCAGATTGGTATGTAGTTCGTATTCGTTCGTACCTGTGCGCATGCGTACAAACGCTCGGCCCATATTTCCGTTGTTTGATTCCTGCACTTTGATACTTCGTGATTCTTGCAACATTACCAACATGTCTAGAATAATTACGTTAGAGGAATTAAAGAAACACAAAGAAGCTAAAGAAATATGGATATCAATCCACGACAAAGTATATGATGTCACCAAGTTTTTGGAAGAGGTAAGATGCTTGTTTCGTGTCCCTGCCCGGCGCTGGCCCAGGGCCAGACACGATAGACCCACTGAAACAGGGAAAGTGAAACGTCAGTCGTCAGACAATCCAGGCTACCTGCTGTTATCACAGTGTCAGTGACTGTAGCGACACTCAGTGCAGACACAGTAAATTGCCGTAACTCCCCTCTAGGTGGAGGTGGCTATAATTTGTCTGAAGTAAATACATTCTGCCCAAAGATAAAAAAAAAAAAAGTTCTTATATAGATCTAAATAAATTGTATTTTAAGAAAATGTGAACCCATAGTTTGAAAGAAATGCTGCCTCTAATTAATCAAAATTAAATGAATTCAATTCTAGTAAACTGGTAAAGGCTAAATAATGATGTGTTTGTAGATGCCAAAATGCAGGTGACCCTACCCAATGGCATCCCTTTCAGGCGAACCTCAGAAAAGAAATGATGTTTAAATAAAAAATAAAAATAAAAAATATCTTCTATTAAGTCTTAGATTAATTTTCAATGTTTGGGTAGGATAATTCTGATGGTTAAATTTGATGTGGGGTAGAGGGACTATAGCCTTGACACATGGCTCTCTTGACCTCGCACCTAAAGGAGACGAGAGAGAGCCATGAAGCCAGTTTCGGTTGTGAGCGTTGATTTAAAAATCAGCGCCCTTCGGCCGTCGATTGCAAAAAGTACAGAAATAAACGGTCTTTATCAATTTGTCAAGTTGTTCTTCATACCTTTATAGTTCCAAGGGCAATGAGATTGAAAACAAATAAAATCCACCACTTTTTGTCCTGGTGAAAGTTTTCAACAACAATTTTCAACAACTCTCCCCACCGCCATGTCGCTGTTACATCACAGTTCTCGTCAATCTCCCGGCAGAGGGCGTTATCCTTACGCCATAGTCCTAGGAAAAATTGTGATGCGAGGAACGAGCTCCGTCTGCCGGGAGATCGACGAGAACTGTGACGTAACAGCGACATGGCGGCGGGGAGAGTTGTTGAAAATTGTTGTTGAAAACTTTCACCAGTACAAAAAGTGTTGGATTTTGTTTGTTTTCAATGTCATTGCCCTTGGAACTATAAAGGTATGAAGAACAATTTGACAAATTGATAAAGACCGTTTATTTCTGTACTTTCTGCGATCGATGGCCGAAGGGCGCTGATTTTTAAATCAACAATCGCAACCGACACTGGCTTCATGGCCCTCCGGCCCGCTCCCCAGAGCGGATAAGCCAGGGAGGGGCATGCAACAGGGCTAGAGGGACTATAGGTCAAGTGGAATGCCCTCTGCAGGGAGATCAAATAAATTCATAATCCAGAGGGATCCAAGAGTCACAAGCTCTTCCATAGGTCTCAAAGCAGTGCACTGGCACTGCCACCAAAATGACATATATTAAAAATTTAATTTAAAGGACTTTCTGGGAGTATCATTTTAATATCAACATTTTTCATATAGCATGGTGAGCAATAGCCCTGTTGCATATCCCTCCCTGGCTTATCCGCTCTGGGGTGCAGGCCGGAGGGCCATGGAGTAAATATTCAAATTTAGCATTGATTAAAAAATATGCACTCTTCGGGCAGATAGAGCTCATTCCTCGCATCACAATTTTCCCTAGGACTATGGCGTAAGCATAACGCCCTCTGCCGGGAGATCGACGAGAACTATGACTTAACAGCAACATAGCCCGCGGGGAGAAGTTGTAAAAAATTGTTGTTAGAAAGTTTTGCCAGTTCAACAAGTGATTACATTTGTGTGTATTCAATCACTTTGCGGACCGAACTATAAAGACTATAACGATAAAGACCGTTTATATATGTCCTTTTCTGTAATCGTCGCCCTCAGCTGGGCTCGCGTTAGCATTCGCCAATAGCCATTTGGCGAGAAAATTCGGGATTTTGCGATAAGAACTTCCTGGACACTCGCCAAAATGGCGAATATAAAATTTCAACTACAAACACATTTTTATTCATGTTTTTTTCAATAAATGGAACCAGAAAATCTTCGAAGAAGTATTTGGCTAATTTTGGCTAATGTTTTTCCACTGAATTAGCCAAATTGGCTAATGAAAAAAATACCCTAGCGCGAGCCCAGCTAAGGGTGCACATGTTTTAATCAACACTAAATTTGAATATTTACGTCATGGCCCTCTGGCCCACTCCCCAGAGCGGATAAACCAGGGAGGGGCATGCAACAGGGCTAGGTGAGCAAATATAAATATACCTGAAAATGACACCATACTTCAGTGTATAAACTTATGTGTGAAATATGGTATAATTTGTTAACTTATCTTCATCATATAAATATATATTTAAGATATTTTGTAAGGTATACAGAAGGGTATTTATGATCTATTTCAGCACCCTGGTGGTGAAGAAGTATTGTTAGAACAGGGAGGTAAGTCTTGATATCTAAATTCTGATTCTTTCTGAAAATTAACTTTTTATGTTCTAATGCAATGTAATCTTTAAATTCTATTACTTTCTGGCATATAGACTCACTTTATATGTATACCGGGTAGTTTTGAAGAAAGTATATACAGGAAACCTTAATGATCAAGTAATTTAATTATAAGTAAATAGCTTATTGGATTTTACTGTTAGGCATTTTGATGTCCCTATGCTTCATTTCAGTAAAGGTTCTTGAAAAATTAATATAGGCATTGATTAAGGATACATGAGTGAAAATATGTAACTTTCATTCCAGCTTTATTGTAAATATTTTACTTTGTACTCAATATTGAACAACTTTGATGAGATATTGCAAAGAAATTAGTACAATAAGTTCATTGCTGTGAGGCTTAATTGATGCAGGTGCATTTTCCACTGAGTCGTTTGAAGATGTGGGCCATTCGACTGATGCACGAGAGCTCATGGAGCAATACATGATCGGAGAGATTGCGGAGGTAATGCCTAACCATCCCAGCTGTAGCAACTCATTTACATTAGCTATTTCCCAACGGAGTATTCATGCTTTCTCCTTGCTCTCTGGCTTACTCTTGATTATCCAAACTATAGTCAGAAATTCTTGACTATTTTGCTGGTATACTAAACAGTATGAAATTGGTAAACTAGCTGATGTAATCGGTAAATGTAGTAGTCAAAGAGATGTTTTTTGCGTGGAAACCTTTATACAAGACCCATTTGTACATGTTCTATTGTTATATGGCGGTGGTGGTGTCTTGGCAATATGGTATTGCCGAGAGTGTAACCATGATTTATATTAGTCTCTTTTGATAAAGCTATTTTCACATTACAACATTAAATGCATTAATCATACAAGCAACAGGTTTCTTTAATAATTAAATTAGATTAAATAGTTATGTATTATTATCTAAGTGTCTGTTTTTAAGCTTATCTTATTCAATTCAAAGTATTGCAAGATGATAAATGCCATGGTGTGATATTTTCTCAACTATATGTGTGGAAAATAGCAATCAATCGAGGGCATTCATGCTGCATCAAGCTATTCTTCTGTTTTAGGCTGACAGAGAGAGCAGAAATACCAAGGTAATTACATGTGTTGCGTATTTCGCTATATGTACTTTTAGGAAAACATGGATATATGTTCTGTGATGTGGGAAGAGTGGTGTCATTTTGTTTTGTTCATTAAAAGGGATTGTATCTGAAATGGCAGAAATTAGAACTGAACCCTCACTGACCATCATTGTTTCACATATTTCCTACCAAGATATTTTCTCCATGTTAGGTTTCAACATTTCGTGAGTATGTTGTGATATACAATAATGGATGCCTCCTTGATGCTCCAGGTGAAGACAACTCCCAGTTCTCCGGAGCAATCTTCTGGAAGGTGAGTCACAGTTCACTCTGTCATCTGCATAATGTAATATTCTCCGCAATTTGTGTGGTGTGTGCTCTGTCCTTTACTCAGTCTTACGTGTATGTTATTTACATGTTTGTAAACTGCTGCAGCAGTTGTTGTGGTGTCCTGCGTCATTTGTCGCACGAAAATTTCTGCTGTGTGGAGACATGGTAACACCTTGTAAATACATAGTGACTACGCAACATTTCAGTTAAAACAATGTCCCACTATTTTTCGGATGTCTCATAATTTTGAGGAGCTCTGGGACACTGGGACTCGCCCACTGGCATACCTATCAGAATCACTGCAATTGTGCAAATTTGATAAGCAAATATAATTTACATCTAAGTAAAGCCACCTGTTATGTCACGGCAACCTGTTTGGCCAGACTAAAGTGAGCCACTGTCCCGTTATTGAATGTGATGCCAAGCCCTGCCCCTGGTATATGCGGGAGTACAATACTGATTTAGACAGAGTGCCCCTGGATAGCCACACTCCTTTCATTGTTAATGGCCGGGCGAGGGGGTTGTCGCCTTGTCGGGCTGTACATGACGTGTACAACACTGACGTCACCAGATCGCTTGCACGTCCCTTGCGTCTACAGGTCGTGTTGCATTCTGTGACGTCACGCGAGGCCCCCCGCAGCGCCCCCTACCAGAAAGCGGCCGGCGTCTGCCTAAGATAAACAGGTACCCACCAGCACATGTGTCACGCACCACGTGACACGCCCCACCTGACATGCACCACGTGACTCACCACGTCACTCACCACTTGCACTAGTTACACATGGGTCCTGACTGTCCCAGCGAAGCCGCGGTGTCAAGGAAATGCCTTCCTAGAATAGAACTGGGTGGAAAGTATGGTGCGGGTGTTATCGATGTGGCCACTTGGTATATCATGGCTATCACTGTCAATACAAACTCTTGAGCCATTTTGTTATCATTTTATTTTTTGGTATCACTACCACGCCAGGTGTTACTTATTTCTCTTGCCGATATGTTGATTGGCTCGAGTTATTTTGCCTGATTTATCACAAAGGAGCTTAAATCAGAAGATGACACATACCTTCGCTTATAACACGTACAGCTACTGAACTCGTTAGATACTGGTGACGTCATAAAATTGTCTCACTGGCAGGTTGTTATTATTGTCTGTGTATATTATTTTGGTTCGGGTCTGTTTGTGGGTGTAGGGTGGTATCATTTCAGAAGAATGCTCTCTCTATACTCTCGGTATAACATGCTAGTGGACCGACACTGGACCAATGTAAATGAAGTAGATTTAATTATTATAAAGGACGTTCATCTCAATTTTCCTGATTGACAGTTGAGATCAGTTTCCGTTATTCAAGGCTCAGACATGTTTAATCCAACCATATTTGATTGTGCCGGGAGGTTTCTTTTCCTAAGTTGGGATGCTTGAAGTGAAATGTCAGTTTGTGCACCAGTGAAGGCGATGCACGTCACTCACTGTCTGTTGACATCTTAGGGCCTCTCGCCTCGTGTTAAGATAGTGGCTGACGGAGGGTAGTGTTTGACCGGCTTATCTCACTGACTGTAGGCCGCGCGAGATATGACCAACGTATCGGTATCGAGTCGGCTAAGGGACCCATATATACACCAACGTATCGGTATCAGGTCGGCTAAGGGACCCATATATACACCAACGTATCGGTATCTGGTCGGCTAAGGGACCCATATATACACCAACGTATCGGTATCGGGTCGGCTAAGGGACCCATATATACACCAACGTATCGGTATCGGGTCGGCTAAGGGACCCATATATACACCAACGTATCGGTATCAGGTCGGCTAGCTTAAGGGACCCATATATACACCAACGTATCGGTATCGGGTCGGCTAGCTTAAGGGACCCATATATACACCAACGTATCGGTATCGGGTCGGCTAAGGGACCCATATATACACCAACGTATCGGTATCGGGTCGGCTAAGGGACCCATATATACACCAACGTATCGGTATCAGGTCGGCTAAGGGACCCATATATACACCAACGTATCGGTATC
Organism: Arenicola marina; assembly: GCA_964019135.1. Lineage (NCBI taxonomy): Eukaryota > Metazoa > Annelida > Polychaeta > Arenicolidae > Arenicola > Arenicola marina. The sequence continues at coordinate 32,107,661 of OZ025257.1, read as the reverse complement.
GGGTCGGCTAAGGGACCCATATATACACCAACGTATCGGTATCGGGTCGGCTAAGGGACCCATATATACACCAACGTATCGGTATCGGGTCGGCTAAGGGACCCATATATACACCAACGTATCGGTATCGGGTCGGCTAAGGGACCCATATATACACCAACGTATCGGTATCGGGTCGGCTAAGGGACCCATATATACACCAACGTATCGGTATCGGGTCGGCTAAGGATACACCAACGTATCTCCCTGTACCATCAAACCGCGATTGTCTCTTGGCGTCTCGGTGGAATCAGCTTTTGTCGAAAACTAATTACCGCCCAACAGTAATTAATTACTGTAACTAATTACCCCACAGTAATTGGTGACCACCTTTTTCAGGAATAGCTGGGTATGTTTGGTTCAGTGCTGTCATGCCTAACGTGGAACCGTCGTCTTTGGCGCTAGAGGGTTTGTTATATATGAACTTACATGGTGCTGACCTACAGATCTGCAGGCGCCCGCAGAATAACAAGCTAAATGTGGACTGGAAGGGCTGTCGTTATGGGGTCTTTGTACGACTCTGGGCCGCATGGGGCTATTACCTTCAACGGCTACTGCAGCACTACTGCGATGTTTGTTGGCGAGGGAGTTCCTCAGGTGTGTGGTGGGTCAGGATAAGTTGGGTCAGGGAATCAGGGTGAGGTGAGTCAGGGTGGGGTGTGTCAGGGTGCGGTGTGTCAGGGTGTGGTGTGTCAGGGTGAGGTGTGTCAGGGTGTGGTGTGTCAGGGTGGGGTGTGTCAGGGTGGGGTGTGTCAGGGTGGGGTGTGTCAGGGTGAGGTGTGTCAGGGTGAGGTGTGTCAGGGTGTGGTGTGTCAGGGTGGGGTGTGTCAGGGTGTGGTGTGTCAGGGTGGGGTGTGTCAGGGTGTGGTGTGTCAGGGTGTGGGGTGTGTCAGGGTGTGGGGTGTGTCAGGGTGTGGGGTGTGTCAGGGTGAAGTGTGTCAGGGTGAGTTGTGTCAGGGTGTGGTGTGTCAGGGTGCGGTGTGTCAGGGTGTGGTGTGTGTCAGGGTGTGGTGTGTGTCAGGGTGAGGTGTGTCAGGGTGAGGTGTGTCAGGGTGTGGTGTGTCAGGGTGCGGTGTGTCAGGGTGTGGTGTGTGTCAGGGTGAGGTGTGTCAGGGTGTGGTGTGGTGAGGTGTGTCAATGTGAGGTGTGTCAGGGTGAGGTGTGTCAGGGTGGTGTGTCAGGGTGAGGTGTGTCAGGGTGGTGTGTCAGGGTGAGGTGTGTCGGGGTGTGGTGTGTCAGGGTGAGGTGTGTCAGGGTGTGGTGTGTCAATGTGAGGTGTGTCAGGGTGAGGTGTGTCAGGGTCTGGTGTGTGTCAGGGTGAGGTGTGTCAGGGTGTGGTGTGTCGGGGTGTGGTGAGGTGTGTCAATGTGAGGTGTGTCAGGGTGAGGTGTGTCAGGGTGGTGTGTCAGGGTGTGGTGTGTCAGTGTGCGGTGTGTCAGGGTGAGGTGTGTCAGGGTTAGGTGTGTCAGGGTGGGGTGTGTCAGGGTGTGGTGTGTGTTAGGGTGCGGTGTGTCAGGGTGAGGTGTGTCAGGGTATGGTGTGTCAGGGTGAGGTGTGTCAGGGTGAGGTGTGTCAGGGTGAGGTGTGTCAGGGTGTGGTGTGTCAGGGTGTGGTGTGTCAGGGTGAGGTGTGTCAGGGTGTGGTGTGTCAGGGTGAGGTGTGTCAGGGTGTGGTGTGTCAGGGTGTGGTGTGGGGTGAGGTGTGTCAATGTGAGGTGTGTCAGGGTGCGGTGTGTCGGGGTGTGGTGTGTCAGGGTGAGGTGTGTCGATGTGAGGTGTGTCAATGTGAGGTGTGTCGGGGTGAGGTGTGTCGGGGTGAGGTGTGTCCGGGTGAGGTGTGTCAGGGTGTGGTGTGTCAGGGTAAGGTGTGTCAGTGTGAGGTGTGTCAGGGTGAGGTGTGTCAGGGTGAGGTGTGTGGGGTGTCAGGGTGTGGTGTGTCGGCGTGTGGTGCGTCGTGGTGGGGTGTGTCAGGGTGGGGTGTGTCAGGATGAGGTGTGTCAATGTGAGGTGTGTCAGGGTGAGGTGTGTCAGGGTGTGGGGTGTCAGGGTGTGGTGTGTCAGGGTGAGGTGTGTCAGGATGAGGTGTGTCAATGTGAGGTGTGTCAGGGTGAGGTGTGTCAGGATGAGGTGTGTCAATGTGAGGTGTGAGGTGTGTCATGGGGTGAGGTGTGTCGGGGTGGGGTGTGTCAGGGTGTGGGGTGAGGTGTGTCGGGGTGGGGTGTGTCAGGGTGTGGGGTGAGGTGTGTCGGGGTGGGGTGTGTCAGGGTGCACTCCACTGGTTCTCGGCAAGGCCCCAGGGCGGGGCCCCAGGTGAGGTCACTAACCAGGCCTACCGTGTCTGCCACGGCGCACGTCGGCCTCACTTCTGTGGGCAGTGGGCACCGGGGGAGAGTTTCACCCGTGAGAATATCTTAGCAAAATAAATCGTGTTACTGTGAGGAGGCTGACGGATCCGGTGGGTCGCACTCACAGCGTCAGCGGTTTCGTGACTACTACTCGTTACAGTATGAAACACTACAGAACATGTATAACCTCCCCGCGCCAGCCTGCCCCTGCCACCCTTGGTGCCTTGGCTGGGCGTTGTCACACCGTGCTTGGCGTCAGCCACTAGTACCGCACTGGTAGAGGGTCCATCTGCTGCAATGGTGGCAGTCATTGCAACCCCATGACAGTGGTGGCACTCATTGCAACCCCATGACAGTGGTGGCAAGGTCATCGCAACCCCATGACAGTGGTGACTAGGTCATTGCAGCCCTATGACAGTGGTGGCTAGGTCATTGCAACCCCATGACAGTGGTGGCTAGGTCATTGCAACCCCATGAAAGTGGTAGCTAGGTCATTGCAACCCCATGACAGTGGTGGCAGTCATTGCAACCCCATGACAGTGGTGGCAGTCATTGCAACCCCATGACAGTGGTGGCAGTCATTGCAACCCCGTGACAGTGGTGGCTTGGTCACTGCAGCCCCATGACAGTGGTGGCCAAGTTACTGCAACCCCATGACGGTGGTGGCTAGGTCACTGCAACCCTTACGACAGTGGTGGCTAGGTCACTGCAACCCTTGTGACAGTGGTGGCTAGGTCATTCATTCTGCATTTTGTCTCGTTCGTGTTAATACTTCGGTGTTAGATGTTCGTTGCGTACAGCGTACAGCGCAGAACGCTTTACTGTGTATTGACACCTGGATAGACGCTCATTTTATCCTTCGCCCTACGTCTGGCTGTTTGAGCTAGTATTAATGTATTTGTCCAGTGCATGTACATTCAGTTACCGTGCATGACGAATTTTAACTTGGTTTTATTATCATAAACGTATGAAGTATCTGACGCCTCCTGGTGCCATACGCCTGTCCGTGAGGGTCGTTAACATTGTAAGCTATGAGCTGCTTTAAGCTTTCAATAACATGTTCAGTCAGAATGCCCCACTGCGCTCTGTTGGCCAAGATATATCCCCAATGCTCTGTCACCCAAGAGCTATATCCCCAATGCTCTGTCACCCAAGAGCTATATCCCCAATACTCTGTCACCCAAGAGCCATATCCCCAATGCTCTGTCACCCAAGAGCTATATCCCCAATGCTCTGTCACCCAAGAGCTATATCCCCAATGCTCTGTCACCCAAGAGCTATATCCCCAATGCTCTGTCACCCAAGAGCTATATCCCCAATACTCTGTCACCCAAGAGCTATATCCCCAATGCTCTGTCACCCAAGAGCTATATCCCCAATGCTCTGTCACCCAAGATCCATATCCCCAATGCTCTGTCACCCAAGAGCTATATCGCCAATGCTCTGTCACCAAAGAGCTATATCCCCAATACTCTGTCACCAAGAGCTATATCCCCAATACTCTGTCACCCAAGAGCTATATCCCCAATACTCTTGTCACCAAGAGCCTTATCCCCAATACTCTGTCGCCCAAGAGCTATATCCCCAATGCTCTGTCACCCAAGAGCTATATCCTCAATGCTCTGTCACCCAAGAGCTATATCCCCAATGCTCTGTCACCCCCATTGCTGTGTTCACCTCCGATACACTGGCGTTCCAGTCTGTGCCCCCCATACTGTGTAGTATATCAGGGTAAGTGCCGTGTCGCCCTCGTACCATGTAGGTTGGCCCAGTGTTGTGTCGCCCTCGTACCATGTAGCTTGGCCCAGTGCTGTGTCGCCCTCGTACCATGTAGGTTGGCCCAGTGTTGTGTCGCCCTCGTACCATGTAGGTTGGCCCAGTGCTGTGTCGCCATCGTACCATGTAGGTTGGCCCAGTGCTGTGTCGCCCTCGTACCATGTAGGTTGGCCCAGTGCCGTGTCGCCCTCGTACCATGTAGGTTGGCCCAGTGTTGTGTCGCCCTCGTACCATGTAGGTTGGCCCAGTGCCGTGTCGCCATCGAACCATGTAGTTTGGCCCAGTGCCGTGTCACCCTCGTTCCATGTAGGTTGGCCCAGTGTTGTGTCGCCCTCGTACCATGTAGGTTGGCCTAGTGCCGTGTCGCCATCGAACCATGTAGATTGGCCCAGTGCCGTGTCGCCCTCGTACCATGTAGGTTGGCCCAATGTTGTGTCGCCCTCGTACCATGTAGCTTGGCCCAGTGCTGTGTCGCCCTCGTACCATGTAGGTTGGCCCAGTGTTGTGTCGCCCTCGTACCATGTAGGTTGGCCCAGTGCTGTGTCGCCATCGTACCATGTAGGTTGGCCCAGTGCTGTGTCGCCCTCGTACCATGTAGGTTGGCCCAGTGCCGTGTCGCCCTCGTACCATGTAGGTTGGCCCAGTGCCGTGTCACCCTCGTTCCATGTAGGTTGGCCCAGTGCCGTGTCGCTCTCGTACCATGTAGGTTGGCCCAGTGTTGTGTCGCCCTCGTACCATGTAGGTTGGCCCAGTGCCGTATGGCCCTCGTACCATGTAGGTTGGCCCCGTGCTGTGTCGCCATCGTACCATGTAGGTTGGCTCAGTGCCGTGTCGCCCTCGTACCATGTAGGTTGGCCCAGTGCCGTGTCGCCCTCGTACCATGTAGGTTGGCCCAGTGCCGTGTCGCCCTCGTACCATGTAGGTTGGCCCAGTGCCGTGTCGCCCTCGTACCATGTAGGTTGGCCCAGTGCCGTGTCGCGCTCGTACCATGTAGGTTGGCCCAGTGCTGTGTCGCCCTCGTACCATGTAGGTTGGCCCAGTGCTGTGTCGCCCTCGTACCATGTAGGTTGGCCCAGTGCCGTGTCGCCCTCGTACCATGTAGGTTGGCCCAGTGCCGTGTCGCCCTCGTACCATGTAGGTTGGCCCAGTGCTGTGTCGCCCTCGTACCATGTAGGTTGGCCCAGTGCTGTGTCGCCCTCGTACCATGTAGGTTGGCCCAGTGCTGTGTCGCCATCGTACCATGTAGGTTGGCCCAGTGCCGTCTCGCCCTCGTACCATGTAGGTTGGCCCAGTGCCGTGTCGCCCTCGTACCATGTAGGTTGGCCCAGTGCTGTGTCGCCATCGTTCCATGTAGTTTGGCCCAGTGCCGTGTCGCCCTCGTACCATGTAGGTTGGCCCAGTGCTGTGTCGCCATCGTACCATGTAGGTTGGCCCAGTGCCGTGTCGCCCTCGTACCATGTAGGTTGGCCCAGTGCCGTGTCGCCCTCGTACCATGTAGGTTGGCCCAGTGCTGTGTCGCCATCGTACCATGTAGGTTGGCCCAGTGCCGTGTCGCCCTCGTACCATGTAGGTTGGCCCAGTGCCGTGTCACCCTCGTACCATGTAGGTTGGCCCAGTGCCGTATGGCCCTCGTACCATGTAGGTTGGCCCAGTGCTGTGTCGCCCTCGTACCATGTAGGTTGGCCCAGTGCCGTATGGCCCTCGTACCATGTAGGTTGGCCCAGTGCCGTGTCGCCCTCGTACCATGTAGGTTGGCCCAGTGCCGTCTCGCCCTCGTACCATGTAGGTTGGCCCAGTGCCGTCTCGCCCTCGTACCATGTAGGTTGGCCCAGTGCCGTGTCGCCCTCGTACCATGTAGGTTGGCCCAGTGCTGTGTCGCCATCGTACCATGTAGGTTGGCCCAGTGCCGTGTCGCCCTCGTACCATGTAGGTTGGCCCAGTGCCGTGTCGCCATCGTACCATGTAGGTTGGCCCAGCGCCGTCTCGCCCTCGTACCATGTAGGTTGGCCCAGTGCCGTGTCGCCCTCGTACCATGTAGGTTGGCCCAGTGCCGTATGGCCCTCGTACCATGTAGGTTGGCCCAGTGCCGTGTCGCCCTCGTAACATGTAGGTTGGCCCAGTGCCGTATGGCCCTCGTACCATGTAGGTTGGCCCAGTGCCATGTCGCCCTCGTACCATGTAGGTTGGCCCAGTGCCGTATGGCCCTCGTACCATGTAGGTTGGCCCAGTGCCGTGTCGCCCTCGTACCATGTAGGTTGGCCCAGTGCCGTATGGGCCTCGTACCATGTAGGTTGGCCCAGTGCCGTGTCGCTCTCGTACCATGTAGGTTGGCCCAGTCCCGTATGGCCCTCGTACCATGTAGGTTGGCCCAGTGCCGTGTCGCCCTCGTATCATGTAGGTTGGCCCCGTGCTGTGTCGCCCTCGTACCATGTAGGTTGGCCCAGTGCCGTGTCGCCCTCGTACCATGTATGTTGGCCCAGTGCCGTGTCACTCTCGTTCCATGTAGGTTGGCCTAGTGCTGTGTCGCCATCTTACCATGTAGGTTGGCCCAGTGCTGTGTCGCCCTCGTACCATGTAGGTTGGCCCAGTGCCGTCTCGCCCTCGTACCATGTAGGTTGGCCCAGTGCTGTGTCGCCCTCGTACCATGTAGGTTGGCCCAGTGCTGTGTCGCCCTCGTACCATGTAGGTTGGCCCAGTGCCGTGTCGCCCTCGTTCCATGTAGGTTGGCCCCGTGCCGTGTCGCCCTCGTACCATGTAGGTTGGCCCAGTGCCGTGTCGCCCTCGTACCATGTATGTTGGCCCAGTGCCGTGTCGCCCTCGTTCCATGTAGGTTGGCCCAGTGCCGTGTCGCCATCGTACCATGTATGTTGGCCCAGTGCCGTGTCGCCCTCGTTCCATGTAGGTTGGCCCAGTGCCGTGTCGCCCTCGTACCATGTAGGTTGGCCCAGTGCCGTGTCGCCCTCGTTCCATGTATGTTGGCCCAGTGCCGTGTCGCCCTCGTACCATGTATGTTGGCCCAGTGCCGTGTCACCCTCGTTCCATGTAGGTTGGCCCAGTGCCGTGTCGCCCTCGTACCATGTAGGTTGGCCCAGTGCCGTGTCGCCCTCGTACCATGTATGTTGGCCCAGTGCCGTGTCGCCCTCGTACCATGTAGGTTGGCCCAGTGCCGTGTCGCCATCGTACCATGTATGTTGGCCCATTGCCGTGTCGCCCTCGTACCATGTAGGTTGGCCCAGTGCCGTGTCGCCATCGTACCATGTAGGTTGGCCCAGTGCCGTGTCGCTCTCGTACCATGTAGGTTGGCCCAGTGCCGTATGGCCCTCGTACCATGTAGGTTGGCCCAGTGCCGTGTCGCCCTCGTACCATGTAGGTTGGCCCAGTGCCGTGTCGCCCTCGTACCATGTAGGTTGGCCCAGTGCCGTATGGCCCTCGTACCATGTAGGTTGGCCCAGTGCCGTCTCGCCCTCGTACCATGTAGGTTGGCCCAGTGCTGTGTCGCCCTCGTACCATGTAGGTTGGCCCAGTGCTGTGTCGCCCTCGTACCATGTAGGTTGGCCCAGTGTTGTGTCGCCCTCGTACCATGTAGGTTGGCCCAGTGCCGTATGGCCCTCGTACCATGTAGGTTGGCCCAGTGCCGTATGGCCCTCGTACCATGTAGGTTGGCCCAGTGCCGTGTCGCCCTCGTACCATGTAGGTTGGCCCAGTGCCGTATGGCCCTCGTACCATGTAGGTTGGCCCAGTGCCGTGTCGCCCTCGTACCATATAGGTTGGCCCAGTGCCGTGTCGCCCTCGTACCATGTAGGTTGGCCCAGTGCCGTATGGCCCTCGTACCATGTAGGTTGGCCCAGTGCGCTATGGCCCTCGTACCATGTAGGTTGGCCCAGTGCTGTGTCGCCCTCGTACCATGTAGGTTGGCCCAGTGCTGTGTCGCCCTCGTACCATGTAGGTTGGCCCAGTGCTGTGTCGCCCTCGTACCATGTTGGTTGGCCCAGTGCCGTATGGCCCTCATACCATGTAGGTTGGCCCAGTGCCGTGTCGCCCTCGTACCATGTATGTTGGCCCAGTGCCGTGTCACCCTCGTTCCATGTAGGTTGGCCCAGTGCCGTGTCGCCCTCGTACCATGTAGGTTGGCCCAGTGCCGTGTCGCCCTCGTAACGTGTATGTTGGCCCAGTGCCGTGTCGCCCTCGTACCATGTAGGTTGGCCCAGTGTTGTGTCGCCCTCGTACCATGTAGGTTGGCCCAGTGCCGTCTCGCCCTCGTACCATGTAGGTTGGCCCAGTGCTGTGTCGCCCTCGTACCATGTAGGTTGGCCCAGTGCCGTGTCGCCCTCGTACCATGTAGGTTGGCCCAGTGCCGTATGGCCCTCGTACCATGTAGGTTGGCCCAGTGCCGTGTCGCCCTCGTACCATGTAGGTTGGCCCAGTGCCGTGTCGCCCTCGTACCATGTAGGTTGGCCCAGTGCCGTATGGCCCTCGTACCATGTAGGTTGGCCCAGTGCCCTATGGCCCTCGTACCATGTAGGTTGGCCCAGTGCTGTGTCGCCCTCGTACCATGTAGGTTGGCCCAGTGCCGTGTCACCCTCGTTCCATGTAGGTTGGCCCAGTGCCGTGTCGCCCTCGTACCATGTAGGTTGGCCCAGTGCTGTGTCGCCCTCGTTCCATGTAAGTTGGCCCAGTGCCGTGTCACCCTCGTTCCATGTAGTTTGGCCCAGTGCCGTGTCGCCCTCGTACCATGTAGGTTGGCCCAATGCTGTGTCGCCCTCGCACCATGTAGGTTGGCCCAGTGCCGTGTCGCCCTCGTACCATGTAGGTTGGCCCAGTGGTGTGTCGCCATCGAACCATGTAGGCCCCGCGATCTGTTGCCCCAGTTTGGGGTGACCTATTTACGGCGCAGTGAACCCACCGACCAGTCCCATACATCAAGCCACCCCCACCCCCTCACCGGCACACTGAGGTTACCTGGGCCCGTGAGTTCGAAACGCCGGGGCCAAGTATTTCGCCCAGCTCCCTGCTAATGTCCTATTTTAGGGCGAAATAGCCCTATAATAGCTGTAGCCGTTTCGAACTTACGGGCCCTGGGCTCTCGCGGTGGCCGAAGGGGTAGCATTCAGAGCGGTCATTTCTGCCGAATGACTTCGGATGTTTGTGTTTCTGTGGGGGATGGGCGTCCATGCTTCACTCACCAGGTGGCGCCACTTCCTTAGCGTTAACTGTAGCAGGGTGTAAGGGGGTGTCCCCCCCCCCCCCGCCCCCTGTCTCTCTTTCCTGCTCGCCCCGGGAACCTCCCTGGTGTAGTGGTTAGAGCACTAGACCGCAGATAAACCCAGGTCCTGGGTTCGAACCCGGGCCTGGGCACCTACTCTGGGGCATGTTTTATCCATTGATCATTCCTCGTCCCAGGAGGTTCCTTGGACATATATATCCCATGTGTGCGCAACATTTTCTGGTGTTTCGCCTCTTCGGCCCTGCTTTAAAAGCTAATTACCTGCGCATATAGCGGTGTATGTCTGCCCATTGTCTCGTGTATCCAGTCAAGGCTGAGTGAGATAACACCTCTGTTATCTCCATGATATGTCGCGCCAGGGATTTCCCGACATGACTAGATTGCAATGAGTTCGGAGAATCGAGGTTGAACCCGTGTGTTATCCCTTTCCAAGATGTCGTTAGACTGACCGGTGACCTTGGGGTGACCTCAGCCAATGATGGCCATGTCACGCGTAATCTGTGTGTGTGCTAGGGAGGTCCAGTTTACAGGAGTGGGGGTGAGGGACGGGGATGGGTGGGTGATAGGTAGTAACGGTGGTTACGGTTTGTTGTACATACGGCATCCGTTTAACCTTGCGTATCATCTCGTTGCCCCCCACCCCAACCCACCCCACACACACACCACACACCCTTTCACGACTTCGCCCTCGTACCATGCAGGTTGGCCCAGTGCTGTGTCTGCTCTGGTAGGCGAGACCTGGAATTGCGTGCTAGCCAACACGCCGGTTTGTTGTACTGTGTACATGGTGTTACCCGTCCTGACCTTATCCATGCCATGCCCCTATCAACTGGGTTCTGTGGCCGGTCGCAACCACAACGCCCCCCACCCTTCCCCCCATCCAAACCCCATAAGTCATCATCTTCCTACACAATCTGATTTGGGATACGTTGTTTTTGTAAGTACCGAGAAACTGTTCGCCTGTGCCATGTATCGCGTCAAGCTGTGGCCATGGGAGGGTCAGTGTCAGTGACACCTGTTCCAGCTCTAGAGGTCACTGACGGTGACACCCTCGCTGGTACTTCACGCCCACGTCACTGTCTGAGACTCAATCTTGTTCTTGGCGGGGCGTACGTATCACCTAGCCTGACCCGTCCCTGCGGGCTGCTGGAGGCCTGAGCCTCGCGCCCCACTGCGCCAGTGTCTCTTCGTGTAGGACCTCCTGTCCTTCATCGTAGAGAGTAGGGGGATACCACCTTGCACATTGCTTCTGTTTAACCTTAATTCCTTGATCCTCATTGACTCAATATGACCTTCATCCTCCTAGTTTGACTTAATATGACTTCATCCTCCCAGTTTGACTCAATATGACCTTCGTCTTATCAGTTTGACTCAATATGACCTTCATCCTCACAGTTTCACTCAATATGACCTTCATCCTATCAGTTTGACTCAATATTACCTTCATCCTCCCAGTTTGACTCAATATGACCTTCATCCTCCCAGTTTGACTCAATATGACCTTCATCCTCTCAGTTTCACTCAATATGACCTTCATCCTCTCCATTGACTCAATATGACCTTCATCCTCTGCATTGACTCAATATGACCTTCATCCTCTTCATTGACACACTATGACCTTCATCCTCTTCCTTGACTTAATATGACCGTCATCTTCTCCATTGACTCAATATGACCTTCATCTTACCCATTGACTCGATTACTTTCATCCTCCCCATTGACTTAATATGACCTTCATTCTCCCAATTGACTCAATATGACCTCCATCCTCTCTATTGACTCAATATGACCTTCATCCTCTCCATGGACTCATCATGACCTTCATCCTCTCCATTGACTCAATATGACTTTCGTCCTCTCCATTGACTCAGTATGACCTTCATCCTCTCCATTGACTCAATATGACCTTCATCCTCCCAATTGACTCAATATGACCTTCATCCTATCAGTTTGACTCAATATGACCTTCATTCTCTCCATTGACTCAATATGACCTTCATCCTCCCAATTGACTCCATATGACCTTTATCCCCCAGTTTGACCCAATATGACCTTCATCCTCTACATTGACTCAATATGACCTTCATCTTATCAGTTTGACTAAATATGACCATCTTATCAGTTTGACTAAATATGACCTTCACCCTCCCAGTTTGACTAAATATGACCTTCACCCTCCCAGTTTGACTCAATATAAGCTTCATCCTCTCCATTGACTCAATATGACCTTTTTTCTATCAGTTTGATTCAATATGACCTACATCATACCGATTGACTCAATAACCTTCATCCTCCCCATTGACTTCATATGACCTTCATCTTCCCAATTGACTCCATATGATCTGCATCTTCTCTACTGACTCAATATGATCTGCATCCTCTCCATTGATTCAATATGACCTTCATCTTCTCTACGGACTCAATATGACTTTCGTTCTCTCCATTGACTCAGTATGACCTTCATCCTCTCCATTGACTCAATATGACCTTCATCCTCCCAATTGACTCAATATGACCTTCATCCTATCAGTTTGACTCAATATGACCTTCATTCTCTCCATTGACTCAATATGACCTTCATCCTCTCCATTGACTCAATATGACCTTCATCCTCTCCATTGACTCAATATGACCTTCATCTTCTCCATTGATTCAATATGACCTTGATAAATTGGCGTGTCATGCTCCAACCAACCAACCACTCAGGCCGACATGCTTTTGAGCTCCGCTTCTAGATATAATCTATAGTAGGGGTAATTACCACGTGACTTATTACGTTGCCCTGTGACCATGTCATCACTTTTCAGGTAACTTACGATTTTTATTGATGGCATGATTTCACCCACTGTTTGTTTGCAGCGCGCTGACCACGTGGCTCATTCCGCTAGCCATCGCTGTGGCCGCGGCCTTCCTCCTCTTCTCTGGCGCAGGGGACAACTAGCGGCCCATGATGCGCCGCGCCACGCCACGCCACGCCACGCCACGCCTGCCCACAGAGTCCCTCTACTGGACGATGTATATATCATGCTCAGCCTGCACTGCGAGGCAGCGACCAGGAAAGACCCACCCCCGGGTACGGCCCCCGGGTCGCCCCCGCCACCCCAAGGCCCTTTGGGCCCCGCACCCTCTCCCTCTCCCTTGGTTCTCAGTAGAACTTGTCACGTCTATTTTTTGTCACCTTTTTTTTAGTTGTTTAAACTGGTTGTAACTATTTGATATTACACAGGAGTTAACGGGAAATCAATATGCATTACTGCTTACTGGTCGCACAAATAAAATCTTTGACTTGCCCGTTGAAACTTACCAGTAACTTCCTAATAGCTGTACATGTACAAGTTGTAGAAGCTATATTTTCTAAAAGTACATGGTAATTGTCCATACATTGCGCGTACGAGCGGTAATGATGTCTGACCGGTGACCGCGTCTGCAACTAACTGCAACAAGTGGAATTGGATTCTGAAGTGGAGGGGTGTGATTATGTTCAGATATTTAAGGCTACTAGTTCTGGCATACAGTTTCCCATGTAGTTACGAGTCATGCGTTCTCTGTGCCATAAGAACCATACAATAATCGTTTCTTCAACGAATATAATTATGTGACAGCGTGTTAGATTCTAGTTTGAATTATAAGCAATGTTAATGTACCAAGCTGTCAATGCCACTAAACACACCACTGGACCAGGCTGTCAGTGCCACTGAACACGCCACTGGACCAAGTTGTCAGTGCCACTGAACACGCCACTGGACCAAGCTGTCAGTGCCACTGAACGCCGGCTTCTCTCGCTACACCACTTCTACAAATGTAATTCTTGAAGGGCTGTTGGGTCAAATAAACAATATTTCACTATAAGATGAATCATCAGTGTTGTGTTTTAATATTTGTCATATGTCGGTTTATTTTGTACATTGTACTAGTTAAAGAACGACGCGAGTGCTTTATTTTGGCGAATGCACAACAGCGAGTTCTGGACGTGTTTATCCGTAACTTATCCGTATCTTTTAACAGTAAAATCGACTATTGTGTAAATTGCACTGCAAGACTAATACGTGAGTGAGAAATTGGTAAAGAGCGGGTTAGCTTTAAAATGAAAGAACGAACTAATGTACCAGTCAATGTGAAGCCCCAGGGGGAGTGTGGGGGAAGTAAACACTTTTAATCTTGTTTTCTAAACACTCACACATGGTCAATTCAAAGCAACTCTCCCTGAAAAGCAATATTAGGGATTTAGCGCTGCTACTTTAAAATAGATTATCCATATATGTCCTGTCTTTCGTAAATTATCCTGTACTTTTAAACACTTCGACTCCTTCAGTAGAAATGGCATGGCCAATATCAGAGGGTCCTCCGTTCATAGGCGGCACGAGAAATATATGCAATTGATAACTGTCGAAGTTCCATATATTTGTAGCTTCTGATCGAATGTCCCCCCCCCCCACCCCAACTCAGAGCTTAAATTGACGTATGCATTCCATTGTTTGTCTTGAAATTTGTAAGTTCTGACAACATCAGCAAGCTTGCCTCCGCTCAGTCACACAAGAAGTGGATTTTCTGAATTAAGAAAGTGCTAGAATTGTATTAAAGAGGATTTTTTAATCATTAGCACCAACACAACGAGCTGGTGAGGCTAAGACGAAAATGCACTTTTCGCAGTAATAATCTACTTTAGCAGACAACAACTGTCACAATCAGTGGATTCTGTCGGAATGTAATCCGGCGACAAAAGTAGACAAACGGAAAGAGCTTATTAACGTCGCCAGGTAGCGTTGAACAGCACATGTCAATGTGAGCATGGGTAACAGCAATTTGTAAATGGAGGAGGTCCACTGGACCGATGGGGGGCGGGGGGGGGGGGGCTCTGAAAACATGGGAAACGGGGTGAGGCTCCACCAATATTTTGACGACCGTTGCTGGGGGTTGGTGGGGTCGACGCCTGTGGTTTTCGATTCTGACCAGCCTTGTCAATTCTGACCAGGCCCCGTGCATACATTAAAGCAAGCCTCTTCCCGGCCACGCAAGTGGTAATTTCTTCTTCACTGACATTTCAACAAGCGAATTACTTAAAATTTGTCACATAATCCACTGTAGTTAATGAAATACACTAACGTATGTACAGGGGTGGGGGGGGGGGTAAACCCACGTGGTGATACAGTAAATAAATGTATGTAAAAATGAGAGCTCCCCATCCAGTCAGAAAATACGACATTAAATTCGAATTAAATTAAATTCTCATGACTAATTCGTCTATGTTGGCAAAAATTAATGAGTAACAAACTATTATTGTTACTAATATTTGATTTCAAGCAAATGTCACAGGAGAGAATATGTAATTTTGGCGGGAACGGTTTCGCGAGTTCAGAAGCAGGCTCAAACGCCCCCATTAATTGTTAAGCGCACCAAAGCATCAGACAACGGCAGGGTTGTGCGTTTAAATCCGGATGGAGGCAACTTGTTTAATTGTGCATTTCGTTATGGCAATAACCATTATTGGTCTCCCGACGATTATCAGTTTTTCAAGGTAATTCCTTGATTCCAAGTGTGCTTCAGTGAATAATGGGGAGATTTGTTCTGGCGGCCCCACCGGATTGTTTGTTTACATTTTATTGAAATAATAACTTAAAAATTGGTAGAGAATGTGGATATTGGTGCCGCGGGCCAAATGCGCAATTTGGCGCACCAACCGACAGACCCCATCTTCACCACCCCGTGGAGCCCTCGATCGAACCGGCGTCTCCCTTTCTATTTAAACATGCCAATACTTAAGAGACATACATCATCCTACTCAATCATATTATAAAGTGAAAAATGCCGGAATATGTGAAGACATTATACTTCCACATGCATCGAAACTTCGCCAAAATGTCATTTATTTAATTGACACCCCGTTTCAAAAGACCCCCCGCCCCACACGCTCCAGTATTTGGTTATGAAATGAATCAGATATTCCAATTACTAAATGGATAAACAATTTATTTAAAAGTAGTATATCCGATCCGCTCGGTCGGGGCTCTTTACCGCCAAATACGCTCGGTCGGGGCTTTTTACCCCCAAATACGCTCGGTTGGGGCTTTTTACGGCCCAAGTATTTTTTCGCGGCAACCCGCTCAATGAACGCTCATTTTCAGAGCCCCCTCCCCCCGGTCGCAAGTTTTCAAATATCCGCTCTATCTTTTCCATCACAAATGTCCGCTCCCTCAGGCATCAAGGGGCATCCGCGGACCTCCCCCCCCCCCCCCACCAGATTCGTATAACAGTGCCCCCCCCCCCCTCCCCTTCCATGGCGGAGCCGGGCGGTGGTCAGAAGGCATGTGCCGCGGCGGGCAGCGGGTTCTGCTGCCATCATCTCCCACAACAGGGTTGCCGTAACGCCGTCCGAAGAATAAAGTCAATAAAGTATATCAAACACTAAGTGCGAAGAGATGAGGTTTCCTCTTACGTACCACCTTCTCGGAACTACTTCGAACGAAGAGCTGTCAAAACGGGTTCATTGACGCTGCTGGCAACAAAGGCCGGGGGAGAGCCTGGGGTGGAGAGACAACGGCGACGGAGAAGGGGACGGAGACGAACCAGGCGAAAGGGGTATTTCTAGGTGTCTTTTTGTGCAGTAGTTCGTGTAGGATCCTTAGGGCCTCCACACACTGGACGCGCCAGCCAGCGTGTGAGAAGGTTTGACATGAGCTGGTGACTCGCCGCAAAGACCTCACTATGATAAGACGCCACACTCAGCGGGCCCAATGGTTATCGCGCGACTGCAGCGCCGCCAAGCGGATGGAGTTGGATGCCCGCTGTCAAAACAATGTCGGGTGAAACGATTGGCTGCTGCTATTCAGCCTATTGTTCAGCGTGTTGGCTGCAGCAACAACAAATAACAGCAACCCGAACTATCATTTTTTCATTTCCCAGAGAACAAGCAAACGTAATTTTTACTTTGAATAAAGATTTATGGCGTTAATCCCAAAATATATGAAATTAATTATGAGCGATAATTGATGATAATTTGGAGTTGCTGGGGAACAGGGGAAGCGGCGTGAAGTTAGAGACCAGAGGCAGACAAATTAAATGATTGTGTTTCTGTTAACCAGGTGTCATTAGAAGGATTCATTGTGCATGAATTAAACAAAATACCTTGATAATAGTACTAGTGAATAACCATATCCATATTACCTCTCTTCAGCGCCAAACTGCTTTCTAGCTAGCTTCTAGCTTGACATGTTTATCATGTTAGAAAGACAAATGGTGATGGTTCTGTCTTCACAGAGGTCTTTGCATTGCATGCATGAATAATATTAGTGCATATATTCATATCCAAAAACAGCAATAGTCAGGTAGAAATTAATATCTATATTATAAGCTTAATAATGATAATTATAATATCAATTTATCAGATTTTAGCCTAGCTGCCAATGGTTGTCAATTGATCAGGGTGCGCACTTGGCGCAAGTGCCCCCAGGCAAGCCCGCTTTCTAGGGGCACAACGGTGTCCATGCAAAGTTCTTTAGACGCCAGTCGGGAATCGACTGTAGCTTTTATCATAATGTGCGCGCGTACAATCATAGTGCTTACGTATTCTATATACCTTGTTTTATCTTCTGACATCAAGACAGTGTGTCAACACTAGGTTATTTCGGTTATATTTTCGCGAAGAAATGTTGGAGCATACGACTTTTCCCAACCAACCGTCCGCCATATTTGTTTTTGGCGGATGCCGGTACCTGTGAATGCAACTTGGTTCCCCGCTCCGTTAGCATATGATTCTCCGCTAGAGGGCGTTGTCAGTCGCTCACTTTGACCTTAAGGACAGCAGCAGCGTCCTCTGTCACAGTTAATTCACGGTTACAAAGTTTGGGACCCAGGCTACAAATGATTCAAATGATGGCGGGACTCGCCAGGTGGCGCTGCATACGCATGGCGTTTGGTCGGGAAAAGAGTATGCTCCAACATTTCTTCGCGAAAATATAACCGAAACAACCTAGGGTTGACACACTTTCTTGATGTCAGAAGATAGAACAAGGTATATAGAATACATAAACACTATGATTGTA
The DNA here is from genome assembly GCA_964019135.1 of Arenicola marina. Lineage (NCBI taxonomy): Eukaryota > Metazoa > Annelida > Polychaeta > Arenicolidae > Arenicola > Arenicola marina. The sequence continues at coordinate 32,090,239 of OZ025257.1, read as the reverse complement.
CGCGCACACATTATGGTAAAAGCTACAGTCGATTCCCGACTGGCGTCTAAAGAACTCTGCATGGACACCGTTGTGCCCCTAGAAAGCGGGCTTGCCTGGGGGCACTTGCGCCAAGGTGCGCACAAGCTTGAAAAGGGCTTGAATTTTGACTGATGCCTGAAAAAGGTCATAAAAACAGAAATGGGCCTTGAAGTCGATCCAATGTACTTGAATTTGCTTGAAAATAGGGAAGTTACAATGAAAAGTGCTTGATTTCAAACTGGACTGGGCACTGGCGAAGAACCAAGAAAAAATCGAACAAAAGCTGGCTGAATTGAAGAAGTGGCAATTAAATAAAAGTAAAGTGATTATAAATCCAATAAATGCTGTTGGTTGGTAATAAATAAACATAGACTGACTGCCTTTTCGTCATTCCTTATTTCCGCATATCAAAGATTGTATGCATAAACTTTAGTCCAAGTTTTGCAATTTGTATGCCTAAAATAGACCAGAGAAGGTAAAAATTGTCCTTCAAAAGTCCTTAAATTTTTCTGGTGCTTGCCTTAAAAAGGCTTGAATTTGATGAAACCTTGCCTGTATGAACCCTGTTGATATTTAAGTAGGATGCATTGTTATAAAATTATAACGTGATGCATGCAAAGAGATTGAAAAGTTTGTTGTAAAAAAAGTTCCACTTCAGGTGTTATTTTGGCTGAATTTAGAGCAATATCTATATAAATATCCATGTCTACATGGAGTAACCAACTACTTTTTGTGAAGAATGACACATATTTATTTAGCACTGGCCCTTAATTTTGTGCTTGTGTAATGGTTGTCAAATCAGGGTTGATATCAAATTGTTCAAGTAGTTGCAGTTACCGGTAATCAGGGCTTAACATTCTTATTGGTGATGTTACCAATGCTAACATTAATGTATTTCTTTTTGTTAAGATGTCCATAGCTCAGATGTGGAAAGTACCACACCACATCATCAACCTAGCATTCCCTGTATCTCCCCTGGCAAAAAGAAGTTAAAATGTCAGCTGCAGAAATTGAATTGGCGCAGGGCAGAGCTCAAATGAAGATAGCTCAGCACGAAAATATGCAGAAGAAATCACGAATACCTGTAGTTTGTGTATTTAAACTTAATAACTTCATCCTATATGAAGACATTAGAACTATTTCCTAGAATTTCCTCTACATGCATATAGTATGCAATATACTTATATGTATCTTTAGAGTATTACAGTCTCTTTTGTGAAATCAAGATGATTGCTGTGACTGATTTAAGCTTTCTTGTGGACCGATTTTGATACCTTGATACTCACATATGCATATATAGCATTGGTTCAAGTAGAAGATGAGTTTATCTCAGCACAAGTCTTCCTTATTCTATGTGAGCTTTGAAGCATTTTCACCTGAGAGGTGGCAAATCGAACAGTCTCTATATATGAGATCGAGGCAGTCTGGGCAGTTTTGTGTAATATTGCTTGAACGCATTAATGAAATCATTCACACTTGGGTAATTGTTGCAAATAATTGGTTTGACTATTATGACCCGTGTGTGTAGTCATTACATTCATATGTGGCGTGTTTTAAGAGACACTCACAAAGGTTGATTTTGTTGCTCTGAAACCCACTCCGAAATGAGATTATTTATTTTCTTTATTTTTATTTATTTCTTTTTATCATTAATAACTATTGTTTGAGTCCCCCGTGAATGTCTGGTGCCTAGCTGTATAAGCTTCATACGAAATAAATGGAAATAAAACAATAAACCTGGTCTGTTATGGTGACAAATTTTTCTTTGCTTAATTAAGTAGGGGTCTATTAATTATTTACATAATACAAACATGAATAAATGACGCAATTGATGCGAAAATAATAAAATAACTATGCTATTCCCGCTGATAGTCCCAAGAAGCAGGGCCTAACGAGCCCTATCATCATCCAGCAGCGTTATGAACTTGTTACGCAATATAATTCCACATCGTCACTGCATGAGTAATTACTTTTTTTTTCTCTACCGCTAAAGTTCGCTGGGACCCCCCCCCCCCCCCTACACACACCCCCCCCCCCTCCCAACACAGTATTAATTATTTTGGCCTAATACTTAACTCAGTACTTTCATTTCGTCCAGGGGTAATTAATCTCACGGCAAGTTGTTTTGTCTTTACCGATAAAGCTTGCTTAAACAGATCAGACTCGCGAAAATCGTATGGCATTAGCACCCCCCTCCCACCACCTCCAACGGCCCCAAAAGTAGTCCCAGTTATTATTTTTGACCGAATATATGTCTAAATACTTCCAAATGGTCCTAAGCTAATTAATCAGAAAGGCAACTTGTTTTGTCTTCATACGGATATACCGATATTCCTTGCTTAATCAGATAGGAGCCGGCGAGAACGGCACTTGTACCCCCCCCCCCCCCCCCCGCCCCGCCCTGCTCTGAAGGCGTAAAAAGTTGTCCTAGCTATTAATGTTTACCTAGTTTATGTCTGAATACTCCAAGAAGTCCTAGGGTATTTAATTGGACGGCAAATGTTCTGTCTGTATCGAAAAAGCTTGCGTAAACCGATCGCATCCGCGCGAATCGCACGGCGCACAGCCAAACTGGGCGGTTCTTTTTCTCTCGCAAACTCCATTCGCATGGCGTCGCCACTGTCGCTCGCATAACGGAAGTTGCCATTGGGCTGTACTGAGTGTGGTGTCTTATCATAGTAAGGTCTTTGCTCGCCGTCACCAGACAAGTTACGCGAAACGTTATACACGTGTCAGGCGAACGAAGACTTCAGAAGTTGGCCGAAGTGGAGATCAGTATGTGTGAAACAACGATATAACCTGGCATAAATTCACCTTAAACTATACTTGACGTAACAGATAAAAAGAGACGTTTCATAGTTTACTATGGACCTCCAGTGCATCATGACTTGGCAGACCAAGTACGGTTGGGTACATGGTCATGTAGAATTATAAAACGAAACTCATTGCAACACCTTGCCATTGTCGCGATATATAAATGTGAGCATCTTGGATATATGCTACACAGCGCCGTATGCCGGAAAGCGGACTAAGCTAGCCGGCGGACTTGTTCAACATCAGTCCAAGCAAGTCGCGGTACTAAGTTAGTCCGTATGTGATATTTTAAGAATGGAGTGTCTTTTCTAGCTTTAATTTACTTCTCGTTGTGTTAATTTACTATCTCTAAAACTGAATTGAGACAACCCTAAACTGGGCGTTCGTTCCGAGACGGTCTTTGCTTAACACGTGGTGGCGAAGGCAATGAGGCGAAACGCAGTGATCAAAGTTTCAAATGATTTATTTAAACCCTTAAACTCAATTAAAACAAGTTACTAACTCCGTTAACGGTGCGTAACTTACCTGGCAGCAGTTCGTTAACTGAAGCGGTGAATCCAGTTAAAATAAGTCCTAATTCCCCCCTAGCGAAAGTATGGAGACCTGGGATACCACACGTATGCCCGAAAAAAGTTAGACGCCAGGTCAGTTAGTCCGCGTATTAAGCATGAGTTAATGTGTGAATGAGGGAATTCCACGGAATCCCCGCCAGTTCCCCGGGGAATCCCAGGGTATTCCGAGATGAACTCAACGGGTGTCCCATGCCGTGTCTGTTAGCGTCTCCCGCGGTCCCAAGTTAGGTCAACCAAGCCACTTATCGTGCTGGATAGTCCCAAATGGGATAAACAGACCATCTTGTAGCTATTTCTTATGTAGTGTGTGCAAACTGTAACAATTTCTGTAACAGGGACAATGCAGAGAACTCTTATTAACTTGAAAACTTGTTTCAACTAATTTATGCTTGTGAACCGTATATAACCATATTAATAGCTGACGAAGTCTTATTAGTCTTGCATTGGGTATTGAATATGATATTAACATTTGAAGCTACCAATCTAGCACAGTCTAGCCTAGCCTGCATGCCCCTCCCTGGCTTATCCGCTCTGGGGAGCGGGCCGGAGGGCCATAAAGTAAGTGTCGGTTGCGATTGTTGATTTAAAAATCAGCGCCCTTCGGGCGTCGATTGCAAAAAGTACAGAAATAAACGGTCCTTATCAATTTGTCAAGTTGTTCTTCATACCTTCATAGTTCCAAGGGCAATGAGATTGAAAACAAACAAAATCCACCACTTTTTGTACTGGTGAATGTTTTCAACAACAATTTTCAACAACTCTCCCCGCCGCCATGTCGCTGTTACGTCACAGTTCTCGCCTCGCGTTTTGGTCTCGTATTGCGCAACTTCCGGCAGAATCGCTGTTGAATTTATCAACATAGGCACATGTGCGCCTGGTTCGTCTGCTACAGTCACGCAGATATGTCTTTCTTTGAGAAGTCGTTGTCGTCGGTTTTGACTAAATTAGACATCAATTATACATTGAAAGACGATTGAAAAAAAAAGGCGCTGGAGTTGATGTGTTCCAGGAAGAATGTCTACGCGGTTCTGCCAACCGGTTATGGAAAGAGTGCTATTTTTGGTTTGGCCCCGCATGTCCTGCAAGAGGTCAGTTGCCATGATATATAGCACCATATATAGCAGTGACGAATGATATCATTTGTAGGATTCTATTCATCACGATTTTGATTTAAAACGAATAATAAATAAATTAGTAGCTATCTATGTAGTTATATCTGGGGTGAATATTTGAAAAAGGGAAACTTGCCAAATTCCACTCGGAAGGGGTATACTTTCGCGGAAACCCGCTCTATGAACGCACATTTTCAGAGCCCCCCCCCCCCCCCTGCCCCGGTCGCATTTTTTGGTCTACGTTCACCGGCTCTAAAATGAAGCCAACACCCTCTTTTCGGGACTTCTGCTCCTCCTTTGGCAAAATGCTGTATGCGCCACTGTATATCGATCGAACTGCTCCATTAACTAATATAATTATCAAACGTTGCACGACTTCTAGAACAGGGTCTTGGGGCTACGTACGCTAACCTTAAATTATATACGCTGCACGGATCATTACAGATGGAAAAGAAGAAAGGTTTCAAGGCTGTGGTGATCAGCCCCCTGAGGACGCTCATGACGGGGTCACGGCGTGCGTAGTTACGTACTTCGCAAGCAGAACGAAATGTCAAAGAAAACACTCAGTGGTAAGCGTATTAATTAGACGTCTCCCAATTCCTTTGAAATATTTCTTCTTTCGTGAAAGGGTATCTTACGAACATCATTTAGGGGAACTGTGTTTGTAGTCTCATTGTAGTCTCTTATTGGCATTGTCATTTCAGAAATTGACGCAGGAAATTGGGAGCTGCTGTTCGCGCCTCCCGAGGCCATCACAGTCACCAGGTGGCGTGATATTTTTCGCCGCTACGCAAGAGACGTTGCCGTAGTGTGCTTTGACGAAGTGCACTGCATGGTCGATTGGTGAGTAAATGCAATAACTTAAAAAAGCTCAGATTTTAGAAAAAAAACATGCTTTTTATCTGTTTCAATGATTAAACACAGAAAAATTATACCAGACTATGTGCAAGTCCATGTTCCATATATGTTTTTTTCCCTTTTCCGTACGGGTGACACCTTCCGCCCGGAATATGCCCGCGCGGGGCAAATTCGGGGTATCTTAACAGACGCTACGGTACTTCTGTTGACTGCCACCGCAACAGTATCTCTGCAGCAGTCCATCGTGGAAACATTCCACATGGAGATTAAAGACTTTGATGCCCTTGCCGTCGTTCAAACAGGTATGGACATGGGTACAACGCGTTACAAATATTTACAGCAACGAAATTACAACGCGCGTTGACTCTGTATTAACGATAAAACTGGTATTGTAAATTTTTATAAAAGCATTCACATCCATGCAAGTAAAGGTATATTCATTATTATGTCCATGACATACGCTTGTCACATTTGGATAGTATCGACAAAACATACTGATATGCTAAGCTCCAAAGAGAGCAATCCAACTACAAGCAACATATTAATATATTCCCTCGCTATTTCTACTTTCTAACGCATTTTTCTTGGATAGATCCAACATCTACCTCGACATTGACGGCCACAAGCCTGCAAAGTTCAATGATCTAGACTGGTATGCCCAGCAACTTAAAGGCGAAGGAACCAACTGCCCAAAATGTATCATCTTCGTACGGTGAGTCGAAAACGAAACGAGAATAAGTGAGGCTAAAAAGAGTACTACTAACAGTATATACCTCGTTGTCCAACACGACAACAAATACGGCAAGTGCAACGAAAGACTTATTCATCCGGACTGTCGTGGAATATTTCGAACGGTTACAATGGTTACAATGCGCTATGTCACGACTTGTCAGGAAATGCGATATAGTGACCAACATTCATACACATATAACTCTTTACGTAACACGCACTACTGCAACACTTCCCAAGAAATGCCCTATGTCACTTGTCACGAAATGCGATATATCACGTTTTGTCACGAAATGCGATATAGTGACCAACATTCATATACATACTAGAATTTGTCAAGCATAGCTTGAGAGGAAAGACGAAAATCGGGGGATAGGTGCAACTGACCATGAGCCGATAACTATGAAAGGTCACAGATAAAGGGGTCGCATTCATAATCCCGCTTATAACATAGCTGGAAGATAGCGAGAATATATGAATCTCCAAAAAGTCTCTAAAGAATACTCTGAAACAAACCGCGGATATATACCCAATATTACCCAATGTGGACCTGTTTCGTTGTGGTGCGAGATATAAAGATCGAGACGGGCGGATGTTGTGCTTCGGTCGAGCCTATGGAAGACCGAGGGCAGGATTTCGTATGAAATATGACTGATCGAGCGGGTTTGGGGACTTCTGAAACAGTAGCATATACGTACAACGCGGCACTTTGGCGTAGTGGATAAGGCGTTCGACAGTGGGCATGAAGGTTGGGTGTTCAAACCCAACTGGGTACCTATTATTAATATTTTTTCGTTTTTATGCTGGAAACACATTTCGGTTGATGAAACATTCGGCCTGCTGGCGTCCCTTTTTGACAATAAAATTGCAAAGGGCTAGCGACAACATTGGGGGATAGGCCGAAACGTCATTGCGTACTCACGCGTCATATCTTTATAATGGGATTGGCCATGTTAATGTTTGATTATTTCTTTGCGTCCAAACTGCTGGTTCGATTTCGTTGGAATTTAGCATACATGATATTAGTAATATTGGTACATATTGCACCACATATAGGTAATTTTTATTAGGTTACAATTTGATGATCCAATAATTCCAAAACTATAAATGTGAGGTGAAATCTGAGGGCACATTACTTTTGTGCCTGTCTCTGAAGAATATTCTGAAACAAACCGTGGATCTGTAGACCCAATATTAACGGAGTTACGCTCGAAAACATGTTTCGTGACCTTGAACTTGACCTTGCCGTGACCTTGACATTGCCGTGACCTTGACCTTGGAAGCGTAACCTTGATCAATATAGTACTTTCCGCCCAAATACTACTGTCATGTTTCACGCAAGGTGTCGTTTGTCTGAGATGTCCCCTTCATGGAGAAATTGGGGAGGTCATTTTCCCGCCAAAATGCTCCCGTATGGTCCCATGTTAAACTTTGGGAATTTTTAGCGGGAAAACTATGCGTGATAGGCAAAATGTGAAGGCGGTTTCCATATCCAAGTCGACGTTTGCCCGTCGTTTGCAACTAATCCCGACTCTCTAGCGTCGCTATTAAGCGAACGGCGGCCATCGCAACCCCGAAAGAGTGCCGGTCCATATCGCCGTTGACTCATAATGGGAGCGTCGGCATGGAGGGGGGTGCACCTCTTGTGAGCGCTCTAGCGGCCAAACTAAGCGTCCTAGAGCATTTCTGAGGTGGTTTTTATAAGTCTAGCTCATTTCTCTCTCCATTCATGCCAAATCTGGGCTCCCTATCTCAAATATTAACCGAGTTATGGCCTTGCAAAGTTCAAAACGCCACTTGACACGTACGCTGAATATAGATTGGCCGATTACTCGAAAATCGTTCAGTATCCGGAAACATTTGAGCCAGTCATGCGTGTCCGCCTCTCTCCGCAGAATACTCTCCAACAAACAACGAATCTCTAGACGCGATATTAACGAAGTTACGCGGGAACACATGTTTCGTGTCCTTGACCTTGCTGCGACCTTGACCTTGGAAGCGTGACCTTGACCAATATAGTTATTCGTGCCCAATTACTAATGTCATGTATCACGCCAGGTGACGTTTGTCTCACTTGTGCCCTTCACGGAGAAATTGAGACCACTTTCCCGCCAAAATGCTGCCGTAGGATCCCATGTTAAACTTTGGGAATTTTTAGCGGGAAAACTATTCGGGCGATTTTTACAATTTTGATGCGATATATAACGTACCTATGGGCCCAATAACAGAAATAATGGTGAGCGTCATTAGATGAAAACTAAGACAGTAGTAGTGATTTTTCCGATTTTTGGTCCTATCTTTCAATGGTTAAGCGAAATGTGAAAAATTCCTGTGACCTTGACCTTTGACCTAGATTGCCCATCTACAAACTTGGTCTGACGGTAGGCCGTGGCATTATCTATGCAGAAGGAGAAGTCGATATCTCAAACTTTGTAAAAAAAAAAAAAAAATCCAAAGTTGTCAATTTTCAAGAGCCCGTGGCGCGAAAACTTTTCATCCTACATCAAATCTGATGTCAGTGACGAGAAAGACTTTGAGGAGCTGAGTATTTTGACACTAGTTGCGGCTCTCTAACTGCAATATTAAGAGAGCTAGAGCGGAAAATGTGTTTTGGACGTATGACGTCATCGTGACCTTGACCTTTGAGTTATATTGCCCATTCACGAACTTGACCTGTCGATTGGCTGTCGGAATGTTTTGGTAAAAGAAGAGAACGATATCTTTAGTCATTCGACAGATAATGCTCCGACAGACAGACAGACAGACAGACAGACAGACAGACAAACCGAACACACCGACATAAGACGAAAATCGTAGATTTTCGTCTTAATAAATCGACAAGTGTCTACATGTACGTACTTCTTATCTTATGCCTTCAGGAGTCAGCAGGATATGGTAGACATTTTTGACTACTTGACTGATGTCATATGGAGACGAGCTGTGGCAAGGAGACGCCGGGGTAGCCCTGATACATGACTCTCATACGCGCTGAGACCAGGAATTGGTGGGGGTGCATGTGCATCATGTAGATATTTGCCCTTATCACTAGATACCCTACCACCAAAAGTGGTGGAAAGTAATTCCACAAGTGTTAAACTTTTCTTTCGTGGCTTCACATTCAATGTCAGCCTTTTATACATGCACTAAATAGCAAGTTTACGCAAACTCGCTCCGTCACTTTGAGAATCTCGCAACGGAAGATAAGCCAAAATGGCGGAGCGAGTGTCGAGAAAAATGTGTTGTTTATGGCAGTAATGACACTTTTTTAAATCCCCCCAGCGAATATAAGACAACGAAAGAAAAGTTCAACAATTGTGGAATTACCTTTTATCGCTTTGGAAGGTAGACGATTTATTGATAAGGGCAAAAGCCTACAAGATGCACAAACACCCCCACCAATTCCTGGCCTCATGTGGGGTGCACTTCATGACTCTCTCGCGCGTCGGGTACCAGCGCGTACGAGCAGCCATGTATCAGGGCTAACGCCGGGGCACCTGGCGACTGCCTCGTAGAAATGTTCTACGGCCAGCTCGATGCCAGGTCGGAACAGGATATACCTCAGAAATTTAAGGAAACAACTTCCACTTGCAGATGTCTCGTCTCCACTGTCGCGTTTGGCATGGGAGTTGAGGTGGCGGCAGTAGAGCACATCATCCACTGGGGACCGCCGAAGACCATGCTTGAATACTGGCAAGAGGTGGGCCGCCGTGGACGCGACGGTCGGCCATGCAGGGCGACTCTTTACCTAACCAGTCATTCCACAAGGAAAGACCGCATAGACCAAGTATTGGTAGCGTTTCTAAACAAGAACCGCTACCTTCGCCGAATCGTCCTGGAACATTTGAGGATTGACAACGTCTCCGACAAAGACATTGATCAGTGCTGCGAGGGTGCCATATGCTGTCGCGTTTGTGCCGATGCAGGCGATGCTGGAGACAAGTGACATGGTCCCGTACCCCAATGTCACTCGTGATGATTGGCCCTCTCGCGTCTTGCTGTCTCCTTGGCAATGTTAAGGAATTTGTCCAGCTTCATGCTTTGTTTCTTTAAAAAGCGACCTAGTTCGAAGGGCCTCTTGATGGAAACTTGGTTCAGTGTCGGCAAGGTTGGTTGCATGCAGCCTGTTTGGGACGAACGTGACTAGTTGGTCCGGCTCATAGTCCCGAACGAAGCGCCTCAGTTGTGCCATGTCTAGCTTCCGAGGAGTGGCGTGGCCTTCATCCCCGAAGTCACTGTCGCAAATTGTCGTGGTGAATATTCCTTCCAATTCCTTCCCGAAGCCGCCAACCATTTTGGCACATCTTTCAATTTGCCTGGTCGTGTAGCGGCCCCGGGCAGCTGTAATCATCTCTGAAAGGAGTTGCAGGCGACTGTAGTTCGTTCAATGTATAAGACGATGCGGAATAACTTTAAAACATGTAGTTTGTTTTTTAGGTACAACTTGTTTAGATCTTATGGTCGCTTTATTGTAAAATAGAAACACTGGGGGACATTTACTGACTTAGTTCTCAGACGAGTGAAAATGTATATTACGAGCCTCATGTTACTTATACATTGCAGCCTTCATACGGTGCATACATTCATAAGCTGACCTGAATAATAACATACAGTTTACCTTTGAACTGGTTGTTTAAGCATTCATTTGCGAAATCCAAGCCTTTGTTTCGCCCTGGGCCACCTGTCTGATTTACGAGTCTTTCCCAGACCAGTTCGTGCCGTATTCGTTCCGGCATAACACCGGAAACGACTGTAAAAAATATGTACTTTTAATAACAGTTACTAAGTATGTGAAGTATGTGGATTGCGAGGAGATAAAGAACGGCTTATATCAACATTGTATTGTGCATTGAACACTGTACTGGTTGACGTTGAATTAACGTATGTTAAAATAGGATTGACCGTGTTTAGTTCACGGGTTACATCCACAGGTGGAAACAATCTTACATGCGAGGAACTGATGGGCAATCGACTTGTAGTGGGTGTGCCCCAGACTCCACAGATGAGCCATGTGGATTTTCCACATGGCGACCAGGGCAGCCCCGTCTCCCTCGCGAACCATGTCACGGCGGGCGACGTGTGTCAGCCCCTCTTGCAGGAAGAACATGGTGAAGTGCAGCACATCGTCCTTTTCAGGCCTACTGCAAGACGTGCTACAGTACCACTCATCTGAATAGCAAAATAATTTTGACTTTATACAGTGTAGACAAGGATATAATATGTCATTGCACTGACGTGCGTATGTAATTGTGGGATGAAGCTTGATTTTCGGCTACAGTGGAACATAATTTTAATAGAAGCCAATCTGACATACCAGGTATTTGGTCTTCCTTCTCGCCGACGCACTCCGCATGGTACCACTGGTACCTGCTGCAGTCACCCCTTGCCTCGCACTCAAACATCGCCACACCTGGTCGTCGCTTGTGGCATATGCAGTAGATGTACGAGGAACCGTCACTGCAGGGAGCACCGCAGAACCAATCACCCTCGGGAGCGCGAGCCAAAGGGGGTTCCAGGCAGGTGAGATGAAACCAGCCTCTCTCGCAGTCGGAAGCGCAGCATTGCACCATCTCCCCTTTAACCTCTATTAAGCAATATCAGATTAGGTAATCAGATAAATGCACCGACGTTCCAGGCGAACATTAAATTACAACATATTACCTCAATGAAACTCACCAGCATGACTACCGCAAACAAAATCCTCATGTAACTTTCCAATAACGTCTTTATAACATCCAGTGGGACTAACCATATTAGGTTGGAATAAACCGACTCAACTTCATTGCACCAACAAAAAGGGTACACTGGTTTGTCGTCGTCTGCGTTATACCCCGCTGCAACATGGCTGATGTCTTCCACAGGAGGCTGGCTCCAACACGTACTTCGCCACCACAGCTTTCGCCAGGCAATCCAATCATTCCACCTGCTCATCCTCTGTCTTCGGCAGTTCAGGAGGGACTTCGTCCAAAGAGTCGATACCTAAAACGGAAGGTAGGCAATATTCAAATGGGTGCAATACATTTACATTTATTTCACAATAAATCAACAGCAGGGCTAGGAGTCCGCCCCGGGTGCGCATGAGGGGGAGAGGGTTCGTCCTAATGCGCAATTGTCGCGTCTTAAAAAGTTCGTTTTCAATGATTACACTTACACATCAAGAAACAACATGCACTTTGTACTTGTCCGGCAACCAGTTGTCCTGTCGGACAAGTACAGAGTAGTGTTTACTTTTCCGACAGGTATAACCACTTGTTACGGATAAGCGTTAATGTTGAGCCCTGCTCCATACAAAAACTGATACTAAATAAACACAATGACGTGCGAGGAATTGCGCACATTGTCAGTATTGTAGCAGTTTTCACTCGTCATTCTCCAATTACAAACACATTCTTATTCCGTATTTTAGTCATATCCACATTCTTCATTTTTATCGCTACCAACCCCTATATTCGCTAGGGGGCAGTCAATATTGTTTATCATTCCTCTCCATTCATTGGTCCATTGTTTCATCTCGCATTTCATTGGTCAATTTCCGCTAGTCTGTTTGCGAGACCAGCAATCCCGCGCAGATTATGTGTTGGGATTGCGCCGGCAACACGTCGGCACTAATGTCTGGTCTTCGACATTACAGGTAACTATTATAAACCTGTGTATTTGTTATTCTCACTAGCAGTATATGTATGGTACTTATTTAATGTCCATAGATATGGTATATTTCATATCGTAATGTATTGATAACTTGAGGATTATTGCATTATTATCTATTTAATTAGGCAGATTATGTGTTGGGATTGCGCCGGCAACACGTCGGCACTAATGTCTGGTCTTCGACATTACAGCTAATAAAGACCTCCCCAGCAACAAACAAGTGTGTGTGTTTGTCTCTCTCACCCCACGAGCACAATCTGTCACAATGGCGTCATGAACAGGATTGTGAGAGAGACATTTCACCCCACCCAACAGCTTTCACCCGGTCGACCAGAACGTCCCTGTGGCTGTACTGAGGGCAGCCATTCATCCGTGGAGAACCCACCGGCCGGTCATCCGACCAAGACCTGGCTGCCACGCTCCACCTCACTGACCAACAGTCAGTGAACCGTCGACCGACAACTCAGCTTATGCTCACTGCCATGCAGCCCTAGGTGTATACCCAAGGGGCTGTTCAACGGTCAGTTTGAGCTTCTTCGCGCGTCATCGCTTCGTACGTCCAGCGATCGTTAAGCAGAGCTACACTTTTGACAGCAGACAACAGCTTCACCGTACAACCGCAAGTTATCACCTCGTCGTCGCTGTTCTCACCGAACAGGAACCTCGCAAGATACACGTGGTGAGACATTAATTACGTACGTTAAGCTTGATCCCTTATAGGCCTTACTTGATATACATGTATCCCTTTAACTTTACTGATTTACTTCCTTTGGTGATCAGTTGACATTCCTTTATTTCTTCTTTTCTATACGGCCGATTCTTTTTTTTTTTTTTTTGCTTGTTTTTTTTAATTTATTTAATTAAGGTACCTCCGTTATGTTATGTGATGTTGATGTGGGCTTGTGAAATCCTCTCTTAATGCTAGCTACTTCAGAGAGAATTAAGCAGGTCTTCGTTAGCATTCTGTAACTGACTTAGTAAAGCATTAAGTGCGCATGCGTAAATAGTCACCTATTGGTTTAACTTCGTATCACTTTATTAACAATGAGCGGTTGCTCAGGGAAGTCCTTCTAAAGCCGGCTTACACTGAAGGAATTTTCTCAGCTGTTTCTCATTGTAAATATTTCGATTCATTTAGTTGATGAAATTCAACAGGTTACTCATCTCAGATATATTTTTTCTACATTATACAACTTCAAGGTGTTTCACTGTATGTGAAAGGTTTTGTTTTGCCATTTATCCGTTGCATAACAGTGTTTCTTGATTGTATGCGACCTTGAATGATATTGACCTTAACATTGAGCATAGTATAGTCTTTAGACAATCATTTTGCATTTGTGTGTCATCTAATCTATTTGCATATAATAGTACAATTATCTAGTTGATAGTTAAATCGTTTGGGGTTAATGAAATTAGTTTAAAGACTTATTTTAGTTTATAGTTTGATTTTACTCGTTTGTAGTTTTGGCTTTGTTGTGAATAGGACAAGCCTCAAATTTGTTTGGTAATCGTCGTGGTTAATATTAGGTATTGGATAGCTAGTAGATAGATAGATAGTACTTTATTTACTACATGCATGATTACTTTTTTTTCTTACTTAAAACATTGTAAGGTTAATACTTGCATGTCCGAGTAAGCTACTTAAGCTATATTACTTAAGTTAGGTGGATAGCAGGTTTACTTTATATCATTACCTTCCCATCATACATCACTCACCGTTATCATTCACCTATATCACTCACCTTTATCATTCATTTTATCATTAATGCATTTACATACTTCCATTTGACACTGACTTTAGCAGTCTTGCGAGAATTGACCCGATATTATTATCTGTTGTGTTTTTTTTTTTTTGCATTAACTCGTATTACCCTTTTCAGATTGCTCGGAGACTTTAATCGTTCGGTCAAACGAGTTTGGTGTTTATCGTGCGTATGATTGACATTTTCTTGTAGATGGCTGATTGTTGATGTTGTATGACTGACGTCACCATTAGTTGCGCTGTCTTTGAATTGTATCTTCAATATTGCCAAATTTGTATGCGATTGTGAAGTAGTTTTGCTTCTGTGATTGGGTTACTTGTGTATAACCCCTGTGTTTCAAAATGTCGCGAGATGGGTCTGAATTGCCAGACTCACAGGAGTTTGACTTGAAGGAACACTTAGCCACAATGCCACAAGAGGAAAGACTTTCGTTACTTAGAGAGTTTTTACCCTCCACAGACTTCGATAGGGGTGTGGAGATTGATCATAATGCTAGTCTCGATAGTGACGCTGATGTTAATGAGGGAAATCATCAACCTCATTTAGGACAAGCATCTCTTGTGTCGACTCCGGTCTTACCCGCCGTCAGGGATATTCGTTTACCAATATTCTCTGGGGATGGAGGGAAGGGGGAGTTGTCGTACTTCGAATGGAAATATGAGGTTCGTTGTCTCCTTGTTGAGAATCATCCCCAAACCATGGTATTGCAGGCCATACGTCGATCGTTGCGGGGCACTGCAGCCAAAATACTCCGGTACTTGGGCGAGTCAGTTACAACCAAAGCTATCTTTGCCAAGTTTGACTCTGTATTTGGCGTTGTTCTAACAACAGAACAATTATTTGAAGAATTCTATGCTTCAAAACAGCGGCCAGGTGAGAGTGTCTCCGCCTGGGGATGTAGACTCGAAGAGTTACTTGCTCAAATCAGAGACCAGGGAGACTTGTCAGATGATGGAAGTGAACCCATGTTGAGAACTAAATTCTGGATGGGGTTAAAAGACCAGCATGTTAAAGAAGCCACTAGACATTATTTTGATGGGAAACACAAGTATGACAATCTGTTTAAACAAGTTAGACAAGTAGAGCATGAATTCCAAACGTCTACACAGTCTAAAGCGCGTGTTAACCAGCAGAGCGTGTCAAATGATGAACTTTTGCGCAAAATGGAATTGCTTATGCAAAAGGTTGATGACATGGGTCAAAGACTACAGTCTTTGGAAGTGGGAAAACAGTGTTCTGCAACTCCCAAATGCTCCAGCCCGAGAAGAAAACCTCCTTCAATACGGTGTAAACGATGTGCTCGTTTTGGTCACCCAGAGGATAAATGTAGGGCCCGGTTTCACGTAGATGGCAGGCATTTAAACGAGAATGCACCCTCCCACAGGGGCGAGGTCGAGGGTGTTCAGGAAGCAGCCCCACGGTTTTGAAGTTCAAATCCAAAGCTAACCTAGTTGGTGTGGCTAACGAGGTCCCAATGAGAGTGGCTGGCAAGGAGTGCACTGGGTTGATTGACACAGGATCACAGATAACCACTGTGGCCACAGGGTTTCTTAAAGACCACTTTCCTGACATAGAAATTGAATCTATTTCGTCCTTGTTAAATGTGGAAAGTGCTGGTGGTCATCAGCTTGGCTTTCAAGGTGTGGTAGAATTGGATTTGCAATTTACGGTGATTGACCAATCGGTGACTATTCCCACGCCTGTACTGGTTGTCGGAGACACCATGTACAATCGTTCTGTACCGGTCATTATCGGAACAAACGTCTTGCAATGTGTATCTGAATCGGACCTTCATTTAGCAGACATTGAAGATTCAACCAGTCGTTCATGGAAAGTGGCGACTCGTGCATTGCAGAATCGAAAATGCCTGGATACTCCTGAGTCCACTGTTGGGGAAGTTAAGTGCTGTAGGCAAGTACTTGTCCCGGGTAATTGCCAAGTGACTATCCATGGCATTGTTCGCGCTGGAGGAATCGGAAAGGTTCTCACGTTAAGTGAACAAGGGGATTACCAGTCTCTTCCCAATGGTGTCGTCTTGGTTCCATCTATTCAACACGTTGAGTCTTACTCGAAAGCGTCTACACGTGTTTCCATCCGAGTGCATAACCTGACGGGGCACGACATTACGATTCCTGCTAAATCTCAATTGTGTCAATTATCGCCTGTTGGCATGGTAAGTCAGCAGTGTAAGTCCGTGTCAGCACAGATGCAGACGACGACAACTGATATGAATCAGGATGCGCCCGAGCCCGCCTCTTTCCTGTCCAGATTTAACTTGGACACGATAGATCAGGAACATAGACAGAAACTATCGGACCTACTTACGAAAAGTAAGGACATATTTGCCCTGACTGACACTGACTTAGGTGGTGTGTCTACGGTAGAACATCCAATCAGACTGACTGACGAAACTCCCTTTAAGGAGAAGTATCGCAGGATACCCCCGCCCATGTATGAGGAGGTGAAACAACACCTTCAGGACATGCTTGACTGCGGCGTTATTCGACCCAGCAGTAGTCCATTTGCTTCACCTGTCGTTTTAGTTCGAAAGAAGGATGAGAGTCTGAGATTTTGTATAGATTACCGCAAACTGAACGCTCGGACTATCAAAGACGCTCACTCACTACCACGTATTGATGACACACTAGACGCCCTCTCTGGTGCTCGCTATTTTACATGTCTCGACCTCAAGTCTGGTTATTGGCAAGTACATGTTAAGGAGAGTGACAAAGAGAAGACCGCCTTTACGGCAGGACCTCTTGGTTTCTGGGAGTTTAATAGGGTCCCATATGGGCTAACGAACGCTCCGGCCACTTTTCAGCGGCTAATGGAGAGGTGTATGGGGGATATTCACTTGAAGGAATGTCTTTTGTATCTAGACGACATTATCGTCTTCTCCTCCACCATAGAGGAACATCTTGAGCGTCTTGAGAGAGTTTTCGAACGACTCAGACAATATGGTCTCAAACTGAAGCCCTCAAAATGCACGTTTCTTCAACCAAAGGTGAAATACCTAGGTCACGTGATATCCGCAGAAGGCGTACAAACTGACAGTGACAAAGCTTCCGCAGTAAAAGACTGGCCCAAACCTCAGAACGTCCAGGAGCTCCGAAAGTTCCTTGGCTTCACCGGGTTTTACCGTCGATTTGTAAAGGACTATGCCAAAATCTCACGGCCATTATATGACTTATTGAAGGGACAGACTGATGCGAAAACTGCGGTGAAGAAGGCTTGCCGTTTAGTTCGCTTTGACTGGAAAACCGCCCAAGATGATGCGTTCCGTGATTTAATTGACCGTCTCACTAGTACACCCATTTTAGCTTTTGCTAATTTTAAACTACCATTCAAATTGCATACTGATGCCAGCCTTCAAGGGTTGGGAGCCATTTTGTATCAGGAACAAAATGGCGTCGACAGAGTCATTGCTTACGCCAGTAGGGGTCTCTCACCCTCTGAGCGTAATTATCCAGCCCACAAACTGGAGTTTCTTGCGTTGAAATGGTCTGTATGTGATAAATTTAGGGATTATCTTCACGGCAGCCATTTTACTGCGTTTACAGACAACAACCCACTGACATATGTCTTGACCACTGCCCGGCTTGATGCCACAGGTCATCGCTGGCTCGCGGAACTCACCAACTTTGACTTTGACGTGAAGTATCGTTCTGGAAAGACTAATGTTGATGCCGATGCATTGTCCAGAATACCATGTACCCTTAACTCAGACGTAACAACCGCAATATGTCACACCCAGCACGTTCCAGGCGTGGAGACTATGCTCACGAATCCCACAGTGATAGATCAGTTGGGAGAAACCGCTCTGCCATCCATAGCGGCAGAAGAATGGGTCAAATGGCAGGCCGAAGATCCAGTTATTTCGGATGTCATTCATTATCTTACAGGAGAATCTGTTGAGTCGGACGATCCCGCGGTTAAGACGCTATTACGCTACGTGAAATCGTTGGTCTTTCGCCACGGTATATTGTTTAAGCGACGCTTAGTTAACGAAGAGGAAGTTCTCCAACTAATACTGCCAAGACGATTCCACCAGTTAGCTTTCAGAGGTGTGCACGACGAGGTCGGCCATTTAGGCCGAGACAGGACTGTCGACCTGCTTCAGGCTAGATTTTACTGGCCTGGCATGACCCGCGATGCTGACAATTATGTAAAAACCTGCACGACTTGTATCAAACGGAAATCGAAGATCCAGACTGTTCCGTTGGTCAATGTTAAAACAACACGCCCACTAGAGTTGGTCTGTATGGATTATCTGTCCCTGGAAGAATCTAGAGGGAAGGTTAAGGACATTCTCGTTATTACCGATCATTTCACTCGCTACGCTACCGCGATTCCTACTAAAAACCAGACCGCTCAAACTACCGCAAACGCTCTCTTCAAGACGTTTATCACTAATTTCGGCTTTCCTGAACGGCTCCACAGTGATCAGGGGCGCAACTTTGAATCTCGCATTATCGCAGAATTGTGCCAACTTTGTAAAATCCACAAATCAAGAACGACTCCCTATCACCCTATGGGGAATGGGCAAGTCGAGAGGTTTAATTCAACATTGCTTGGCATGTTGGGTACCTTATCAAGCGATAAGAAAGCCAACTGGAAGGACTATGTCGCGCCACTTGCACATTCATACAATTGTACGAAGAATGACACTACAGGGTTCTCCCCATTCTTTCTTATGTTCGGGAGACAACCCCGTCTTGCCGTTGACATGACGCTCGGTGTCACGGAGGACGTAAATGAACGTACGGAAACTGACCTTACATATGTCAAGCGACTGAAAGACAGACTGAACTACGCATACCGAGTTGCGGCGACTCAAATTGAGGCGCGACAAAGTCGACAAAAACATGGGTATGACGATAGTCACGTACTGACAAACGCATCAGTAAAAACAGGAGACAGAGTGCTTGTCAAGCAGACTGGTTTTGAAGGCCCTCATAAACTGGCGAATCGCTGGTCTGATGAGGTCTACAAAGTTATCAGCCAGCCCAATGACACCATTCCGGTGTACAAAGTGATGAAGGAAGATAGGACAGGAAAAGCCAGGGTAGTGCATAGGAATCTCCTACTTCCGGTTGGGTTGCTGGACTTTGGGCCACCATCTGACGCGCTCGACCCTGTTATCCCGCGTCGTAGGTTGCGGCCGCGTCAGAAAGATGCAATTACGGCCGACACACACTCCTCCGGGGATGATAGTGATGTTTGTCTTCAATATGTGTCTCATCCTAACGTGTCTCGAAATAATGCACGTCTCAACCACACGGGCGCCATACCCGATGAGAACCCCAGTTTGGAGGCTTCTGGTTCCTTCCATAGTGACCAGCCTCCCGAACCGGCGGTAGAACGTCATCATGACGTCGAGGAACCTGTGCCACCGGATATTGCGCGCGGCGAAGTGATGCCTCGTCAGTCTGTGCGCGAATGTCGTACACCGACATTTTCTGCTGCTGGAGACTCCCAGGAACCAGTGCCGCCTGATAGGGTGCAGGACGAAACGTTGCCACGTCGGTCAGGACGCGAACGCCGTCCTCCTGCCTGGTTTACTTCAGGGAATTTTGTCTCCCACGCGGCCAGTGTTGCTCCGAATACTTCGGATGTGTTCACACACGTTGTGGAAATATTTGTTTGATGTTTTACAGTATGTATTTACTTTGCATGTATCGAATATCGTATTGCAGGCATTACTGATGCCAGAAATGTGTGATTTATTGCATTTACAGATGCTGTGTGAATGCCGGAAGTGGTATGAATTAATTGAATATGTTAACTTGTGTATGTTTAATGTTTTGGAAGTTAACGTGTGTATGTATCGTAACTTCCGACGAGACAAGTGTATATATATCCACATAAATGCTCTGTTTTGTTTGCTTGTAACATGTCAAGGGACGACATGATTTTAACCCAGGGGGCAATGTAGCAGTTTTCACTCGTCATTCTCCAATTACAAACACATTCTTATTCCGTATTTTAGTCATATCCACATTCTTCATTTTTATCGCTACCAACCCCTATATTCGCTAGGGGGCAGTCAATATTGTTTATCATTCCTCTCCATTCATTGGTCCATTGTTTCATCTCGCATTTCATTGGTCAATTTCCGCTAGTCTGTTTGCGAGACCAGCAATCCCGCGCAGATTATGTGTTGGGATTGCGCCGGCAACACGTCGGCACTAATGTCTGGTCTTCGACATTACAGGTAACTATTATAAACCTGTGTATTTGTTATTCTCACTAGCAGTATATGTATGGTACTTATTTAATGTCCATAGATATGGTATATTTCATATCGTAATGTATTGATAACTTGAGGATTATTGCATTATTATCTATTTAATTAGGCAGATTATGTGTTGGGATTGCGCCGGCAACACGTCGGCACTAATGTCTGGTCTTCGACATTACAGCTAATAAAGACCTCCCCAGCAACAAACAAGTGTGTGTGTTTGTCTCTCTCACCCCACGAGCACAATCTGTCACAGTATGTTAACTTATTCGGTTAATTTCTGAAATGGCCCAACTGGAAGGCAATTATAGAATAAAAAGAAGGAGAACTGGGTCTGCGGATAAACAGTAAACATATAATATTAAAGATAACATGCCAGATAGCATTCGTATGACATGAAATCAACGAACTTAACTACTGTACTTAAGTAAGCAATAACAAACAAAAACACTTCCAATCTTGACTAATTTTGCAACCAAACCTGTATTCTGCATGGCTTCGAGCAGGACAAGACCTTGAATTTCGAGCTGGAATAAGATTCGCTTATGCAATAAGTAACTGCTGAGTGACTGGTGTCGTATCATGTTAAATGTGCGTCAATATGACAATAAAAACATGACTTCATATAGTTCTGAATCGTCATGTTTACCTCCAGCAGGTGCCACACGTGGGAGAAATTGTCCAGGACTTTCCCCCTTGACCCTGCCTATGTCAAACTGCTGCTTCAACTGGTACAAAGTACCGCGTATGGCTTCGGTCTTCTCAGTGAAGAATTCGTTCATTGTGTCCTGTAAACAGACAACGGCATATGTGTCTGGGCATGCTTCTTTATGAAATGTTGTTAACATGATTAACATCTCAGTAACACTCGCATAACTGAGTAAGACGTATAATGGCTAGTCACTGCTTAGCCAGGACACTTTAAACAAATACGGTCATATCGTGTAAATGGGACAATAAAGGAAGCGCGGAAGAGCGGAGCCATGCCCCCAATATTCCCCCTATTCCTTGCGACTTACGGCGTTGTATAACGGAGGGACTTCAACATGGTCAAATCTTCCATGCATGCTTACCTGGAGAAGAAGAGCCTCCATGTGGAACTCCTGGGGAGCTGGGATCAGTCCTTCTCGCACTCTGTTGTCAGTGGCCAATGTTGACACCAGTTCCGGGAAAAACCCATCCCGGTATACGTGTCAGAAATTGAGATTTTATCATATTATCTTACAGTTTGACAAATTAGTTTATGTGGCGAAGTTTGGCGGCTTAAAAGCTGAAACTTACTGTGTAAGATCCATTTTAGTTTTCCAATCGTGCGTTGTTTTGCTGCCGCCATTCTCGTTACAGATCTTGTCACTCAGTGGTTACCGCGGTGTCAATGCGCGTAACTCATATTTACATAAATAGTTCCAACAAACCAACCGAACTTAATAGCTATAGACCTGAATCATATGAACTCCAACTAGAGAAATACAGCCACAATTTACGAAAACAAAAGGTTCATTTCACAAATAGATACCATTTTGCCTAAAACAATATGCTCGTTAGACCTCTCTCCGCCGCAGAGGCGTAATCACTTTGACGACGTCATATCTCCAAGGAAACACGTCGCGCGCAACCCTTAATTACAGGTGCTATTGAGCGCCACTGTTATGATTTCGACCAAATATTTAGGTGCAGTTGTGAGTATCATTGTCATCGTTAGATCTCCGTGTTGAATTAATGGCGACGTTTGAAGTTCTGTTCGAGCGAGAAAATACATATGGCATTGCTTCTCGTGCGAGATGGGTTTATCTCAGCACGCATCTCCGAAATCCTGCCTTCGCCTAAAGGCTCAAGCAGGATTTTGGAGACTTGTGCTGAGATAAACCCATCTCGCACTCGACGCAATGCCATATGCATATCTTCCAGGCGGGACTCGCATGTAGGCGTCCTGGCGCGCCGCACCTTCGCTGACCGCATCCGGTCAACGCTTAGGCCGTCCCCGTTGCAGAGGACAGGGAAGATGTCATCTCCGTGGCGTAGAGCATACCGCTGAAGGTGTTCCAAGATTTCCAGGACCCCGTCGTGCGACGACGGATTGGCGTCTATGACGCCGAGGCTGATAATCGATGATTTTTGCGCCATCTCAGCCTGGTAGAAGTGGGGAAGGTGTGCTTGGAAAGGGATTTCCTTCAGTGCAGTTATTGACCGCACCAGTATGCCTGTCACGCAGTGAACCATGCGAGTCCTCAGGACCTCATAGTCTGCAGCCGTGGCCAGAAAGGCTGATAGGGGCAGCTCTCGCGCCTGCCTGGTGGTGTTGTCCTGAAGTTGATAAAGATCTATTAATCTACAAACCAGTTCATGGATTTGTTTGTTTACTTACCGAGCTTAAAATGCAACCTAAAGAATTTCGATTTATTTCGAAGATGACATTGAATTTTGAGCCTCGATACATTTATTTGCTTTCAATATGAAAACATACCGTCATACGGAGCGACTCGGTCCTATTGCTAACGGCGAAAGCCAGGGCCATCAGGTGGAATGGGTTGGCTCCAGGTTGATCCTGCCGATGGCTTTCCGCCAGCCACTGGACATTGTCCCAACATAGCGTGAAGCTACGCGCGCGGTCGAAGGTGAGTCGCCTTTTGACTTGCACGGGCTGCGGCATCCACGCCTACAATGAGATAGACAAGCGCCTAAATAACAATGAAGCTTAAAAATCCAAAATAACACTCCTACATGTTATGAACAATACTTTACAGTGCAACAACTAGAGCCTGTATATACCATAAACATTGGGCTACTTAAATACATAAATGAAGAAAGAAATATTCAAGTATAAACATTTTGGATAAACTTTTATTATCTTACAGTTCATGAAATTCAATTGTTAAGAGTGTTCTTTTTAAATATCGTAATGTTCAATATGTATATTCTTAGTCTATATCTTTGCGATAGTAAAATTTATTTATCTACTAATGCGTTAATTAGGTCAATCTCTAATTGCCTTAACTGAATGGATATTTGATCCTTTATTTGTTATGACTTGGAGTTACGAAAGCATCTATTGTGATTCACCCGAAGGTGTAATCCTTACGTGTTTACGCATTGATATGAGTTGGATTCAATCATGAACGTGACACCGGACCTAACCCTCCACTCTCTCCTTCCACGTCTTCACATTAAGGTCGCCCTGCGCTGCCAGCCGGTCAATCAGAGTTCGGGCCACCCACACAGACTGGCACATCCCGAGGTAGTTCCATCGCCGGAATAATCGCTGAGAGGCACCCTGGCGCCACATCTCCACGGCCATGCATGTTTGCACCCACTCATATTTGTTGAGGCTGGCAGAGTGAAGCAACATGGCAATGATGAATCCCTTGCGGCACCGCCGCATCGTCATGGCCTCCTCA
Organism: Arenicola marina; assembly: GCA_964019135.1. Lineage (NCBI taxonomy): Eukaryota > Metazoa > Annelida > Polychaeta > Arenicolidae > Arenicola > Arenicola marina. Next base: position 32,066,089 of record OZ025257.1, on the reverse strand, counting down.
TTGTTCAGTATCCTGAAGATATATTATTCAAACCCTTATATTGACCATGGTGAACAATTATACTAGGTGTGCAAAAGGAGATAAATTACACGACATGCGTTCTGAACAAACCTAAGTTCCCAAGTAAAAGAATTATTACCGTCTGGAACTTTTGTGGCCTCTCCTGTAATGCCGCCGCAGCTGGCCTACACTGGGGACGGAAGATTCCACCGCGGTGTGGAAGAATGGCATCTTCTCCTTGACCTCGCGCTCCACATTCTCCCACTGAAAGTCACTGAGGGTGTCCAAGTCGAAGGGTTGGCACAGAGACTCGATCTCGTTGTTCCGTTGTTTCGCTCGGGCAATCTCATGCTGAACCTTGCTGGCCACAACATCCCGTACGGCTTGAGCAGCAGCTGGCGACTCCTTAATGAGCAGTCGGACGAGGGCAGGATAGCGGGACTGCTTGAGCATCATGAGAGCTCGCTCCTGATACAACGGGTAAGATTGCATATTAACAGTTATTAAGATTATCTTCTTATTATTTCCTTATTTCATAAGTTTGTTTTAAATTAAATAAAAAACTTTTTTTTTACCAGTCTTATATTACTTTATTATACATCAAATATCTACATTATAAAGCAATGGTTCTGATGCTAGTAGTAGTACATACTTTAAAGGACTATTCTGGTGGAGCTTCATGCTCAACCGCATCAGGAGCCCATTCATCCATCTTCTGAAGAATCATTAAAATTGAAATGAAATGATGTATAATATAAAGAAGAAAGTATTACTATATAAATATATGTATTTATAGGAAATATGTATGTTAGTCACCAGTTAATCAATATTTAAATGACTATTTAACTGTTGTGTTTTCAATGTTTCTTGTTATTGCATGAACATTTACACTTTATACTGATACTGTATGTGAAGAGACAAAATCATAAGCTTCATAATATCAATATAAATATATCTGAATAGAAATGTGTGTACTCTTACACCACAAAGTAAGTATTTAAATAAATGCTTTAACTATTGTCTTTAAAATGTTGATTGGCATTCAGTAAAGATGTATAGTCCTTATTACTCTTGGTCATGTTTATCAGGAGATATGGGCCGGTCAAAACCTTGAACGCGCCAAGCATCCTCCTGGAAAGACAACAGCATTTTGTCTGATGTGAAAGGCCCTTAATGCTTTCCTCGGCTCTGTTATTAAAGTATAAGTCATTCTCTTGTTGAATAAGCACAAGTTAAAAGTAACAGAAATACAAGGGTAATCTAATTAAGTTATAGTAATGTTCATTTAAAAAGGGAAAGATAAAAAAAGTACCTGCTGGTGACAAGGACTTGTTGGCTCCTCATAAGTCTGTAAGAATGAAAAGTAAATGTTTTAATCAGAAAGCCATATATTGTATTACTCCATATCATGGTTAAAATGTGAATAATAATAATACTAATTATATAGTATTGCATATCTCTAAAAATAAATTGGACAATAGATCACTGTATGCAGCGGTAATATCATTTATTGGATACATAAATATGTGAAAAATTCTAGTAGTTATCACATGTGAATATATTGTTTATCATGTTCTAAATGTGGTAATTGCAAATATTAATTAATTTTAAACACAATATCCCATTTGAAATATCTTACATCTTACAGAACTCAATGAACTCACCGTATCATTGCCCTCATACAAAAGCCTTCTTGCTATCATCAAAAAAGTTCACCTCCATGTTATCCTCCACCAAGATTCTCAGACATTCATTTTCTTTTCTAACATATATTATGGCAGCCCGGGCGCACAATTGGACAATTGAATTACCATACTTGAAAACAAAGGCCTCTACACTAAGCAGGCATGTCCAGGCGGTTTACATCAAAGGGTATGCCATGACAGGATACTTTGCTCAGGGCTTGTATTCCGGGGTTTCCCCAGAAAAGTCTGCACTCTTCATCAGTACTGGTGCGGTCAAATGACGCTACTATAAATTATTTATGTTAGAAATGAGCCCGCTGCGTCGACACAGCCAGGCTAACAACATGGCGGTTGTGCATGTTTGAAATGAGTCAAAGTGGTTCCGATCTTATAAATATGTCCAGGTTTAGGTCGCCAAAAGTTTCTCATCTGGAGTTTCTAATGTGTATACATAAAAATTGTCACTAAAATATGTGGATGTCACATTTGCCGTTTCTAAGATATTGATTTTCGAAAATGAGGGTCTGCCTTGTCAAGCCAAACGGCGTAGAAAGAATCCAGTGCATAGGCGGATGAACCGGGGGGGGGGACATCCGGGGCACGTGCCCCCTCCCCCTAAAAAAATATTGGGGGGGCAAGGGTATTTTTGTGCCCCCCCCCCCCGAATAATTCACATGAACCTGAACTGACACTGTTAAAGTCCGCTTGCCCGAGCAGCCCCCCCTCCCCCAGTCGCAACTTTTTTAGAGAGCAACACCCCCCCCCACTTGGCAAATTCGTAGATCCGCCCCTGAAACCTCATGATAAAGTTTAAACATTTTTGTATGGGCGCGTCATATGAGGTCCTATATAGAAGCTGGTACGTATTGGTTGTGCCCCCCCCCCCCACCCACCCAATCGCAACAATCTTCCTACGCCTATGCAGTAGTATCCGGCAACGTCGCTGTATGAATCTGGATTCAGTGACCCAGGCATATCTATACTAATAAAGTGAAGCTGTCTCTCCCACTATGCTGCGGCATGCAAGAGCGCATTGGCATCAGCAGCCGCCTTGAACCTATATCCAACCGAACCACTGCTTGCACGCACTCCAGGGTCCGCCTTGGATGTATCAACATGTCGCTTTTAGATCTGTCAACGCTATGGCATATGTCAACACTACCGCTGGGTGCTTATCACCTTATCCCGCGCATAATATCGCTTTCGGGTGATTATCCCGCATGGTGACCATGTCCGCGGCGGGCTACCTTCCTTGGTGCCGACAGTAATAATATTTCTCCCAACGCCTTATCGCCCGAACCGTCATCAAAGTAAACAAATCCCGTACTGTCTCGCGCCCACAACTTCCCATCAGTAGCAAGAGAACGAACTCTGCCCGGGGGACCTTGCCTATAATACGCTTCTCTTAGCATCTGTCACAGCAGTATCCAATTTTACAGTATAGTTAAGCGGACTACACGTCAATTCTATAGATCCAACCAGGACGTCAGGCAGATTTTATCCACTGAAGTTAGTAGTACTACGTTAAATGACGAACAACGGACGGGAAACAGTCCCTTTTTTTACTCAATCAACCCCTTTTTTTTTACTCAATCAATGTATGAGCTTGGGCCTTAGTGTTACTGGACTGATATTCGTTTATTAGCGTGCTTTAGCCGCAATTTTAGTATTCTGTACTGGATGCACAATAATTGCACAGGTTGAAAGTGTTTAAATATCCTTAACATTTATGTCCCGTTATTCCGTAGCTCCCGGTCTCAATTTATGTCAATATAATTATCGATGTTATTTCTGCCCAATGTCTTCTGCCTGCTACTATTTGACGCATAAAACAAAATACTGTCATACTGTTATTTCTTTCGCTTATCACTACGAACGCTAGACGTCCCGCGAGCGGGGCGGCTAGTAGGCTAGATAACGTCGGCATGGTAAGGTTTAAACTCACTCCATGTGCCTCTGGCATCGACAAGAAGATATTTGCACCGCATAGTATCCGAGGAGCCCCGTGCGCGGCTGCCAAGGCCGCCAGGGTGCCAGTTACGTACGGCCAATGAACATTGGATGGTCCAATGAAAACATTTTTTGGAGGTCCCGTCGTAGAAAAATCGTTTAAGCCTAGGTCACATTGAATACGGTAGCTACACGGTACATCCCGGTAGCCCCCGGTAGAAACCGGTGGTTGATTTGGCCTCTACCGGTTTCTCCCGGAATGAAAATCGGTCGACGGTCGTCTCGATGGTCGACGGTCACCGTCAGCCCGGTAGTAACACGGTAGGCCCCGGCGTGAACACGATAGAACACGGCGCCAGCAAGGCGTGAATACGGCGTCGACACGGTGCCAACACGGCAGCATGACGGTAGATCCCGGCAGCAACACGGTTGACCCCGGCAGCCACACGATACACCCCGGTGTCAACACGGCACACCCCGGTAGAGCCCGGTAGACGCCGGTAGACCCCGGCGTGAACACGGCGTGAACACGGTGCCAACACGGCACACGCCGGTAGACCCCGGCAGACTGAAGATCTCTATAAGTTTTTAAAGGAGAGGCATTTTTGGGTCCACATCATTATCTGCTTGGCATTCGAGGTGTACACCTCGCTCCTAGAAGTATATACAAAAGAAGAGAGAAGAGAACAAAATATAATATAAATATTATTTCCTGTTATGTACATTGTATTAATATTTAGATTTCGGAGCGAAAAAATGCTCGAAAAGTCGAAAAACGGCCACATGTAAGTTGCATTCGCTAGGTGGTGCCACGGTGATCCCGCGTACTACCTTTTTTAGTTCAACGTGAAACCCACGTTTACCATTACTAGGGGCCCACAGCAGAGAGGCAGGGGCGGATCCACGGAGGGGCCGACCTGCCCCCCCCCACTTTTAGGACTAAAACCGGCCCCCCCTATCCAGCATATCTGAATCCGGCCCCTATCCAGATTTTCTGGGGGTTCCCCGATTCGTGGCTACGCTGTATGTGTCGTTTCACTATAAATTAGAGGTTTAATTCGATTCGTGGTTCCGCTGTATGGGTCGGTATGTCAGAAAAAAATTACGCTCCGGATCAGTTATTCCGCGTATTAAGCAGAAGTTAAGGTGTGAACGAGGGGAATTCCACGGAATCCCCGGGGCTTTCTCGGGGAATCCCCGGATACTCCCCCGAGATGAAGTCATTAACTCAACGGGTGGCCGATGTCGTGTCTGTTAGCGTCTCCCGCGGTCCCAATTTAGGTCAACCAACCCCAAATGGGACAAACAGATAATCTTATAGCTATTCCATATGTAAAATACGTTTGTGTAGGCAAACTGTAGCAATTTCTGTAACAAAGACACAGCCCCAGGTAACAAAATAATATTCTTCGAATATTCTCCGAATATTACGCCAATGTTACGGAAATATTTCCAAAAAATATTCCGGGAATGTTTTTCAGAAAAGTTTTCTTAATATTCGAGGAATGTTTTTTGGGAATATTCGCGGAATATTCGGAAAACATTCTGAAAATATTCCGAAAATATTCGGAGAATGTTTTTTGAATATTACGAGTGAATCTTCCCAGAATATTAAACAAATATGATGGTGCACTCACAGAATTGAAGCAGACAACTGTTTAAGATTTTTAACATCTTTATTAGTATATTACCGCGTGGTTGACAGGTCAATGGGCCAATATAAACTGCATAACAAGTTTCAGGCAGTCATTATAATTACATTACCGCATGGTTGACAGACCATTGCGCTACTACAGTGTAGAACCCTTTCAATTTGAATAAAGAAGAACAGTTTTGGGGGTAGGGGAGAACCCCTATGTTATGGGAGAGCAGAGACCCAAAGTTAGGGGAGGGGAGACACCATAAGTTAGCGGAGGTGAGACACCCCAAGTTAGGCAAGCGGAGACGCCCCCAAGTTGGGAGAGGGGAGACACCCCAAGTTAGGGGATGAGGAGACCCTAAGTTTGGGAGGGTAGAGACCCTAAGTTTGGGAGGGTAGAGACCCTAAGTTAAGGAGGGAAGACATCAAAGTTAGGGGACGGGAGACACCCAAGTCAGGGAAGGAGAGACATTCCAAGTTAGGGGAGGAGAGACGCCCAAAGTTTGAGGAGGGGATATACATAAAGTTACGGGAGCGGAAACACCTAAGTTAGGGGAGGGGAGACACCATAAGTTAGGGGAGGGGAGACACCCCAAGTTAGGCAAGCGGAGACGCTACCAAGTTGGGAGAGGGAAGATACCCCAAGTTAGGAGATGAGGAGACCCTAAGTTTGGGAGGGAAGACATCAAAGTTAAGGGAGGGGAGACACCCAAGTTAGGGCAGGAAGGGGAGGCACCCAAGTCCCAACTTGTTACAATTTGAACTGTGTGTGGTGTATTGTCTTTTGGACAAGCCGACAAGCGACATGTGTAAGGCGTCGTTTAGTATGGTGTTTTTGACCTTAGCGTCCCCAAATTTGACCCCCGCTCGCATTCCGCCACGGTGAGGCGCCTGGAAGATAAAGAACATAACGATCATCAGTGGGCTAGAGCGGTCGCATTGAGTGCTCTGGTCACCTGAGCGTGGGTCGATGTTTCGAGCCCCGCTCTGGCCATGTCTGTGTGGTCGCAGGATAAAGATCCCAGGTCTTTCTTCGTAAAGAGTAGGGGGTTACCCCCGGAGACATGGCTCCACTTCCCCGGCCTTCCTTCTCCCATTGACGCGATATGACCAAAAGTGGTTAAAGCGTCCTGAAGAACCAACCAACCAACCAGATGGAATTGTCTGCCAAACACATGTAATTGTCGGTTCTCTGTTTAATATTTCAATAAGAAATTAAGCAGTTCATCGGCTAAACAAAGTTTCGCTACCCAACCCCACACCAATCCACCACTCATGCACTCATCCCTCCCACCGCCTTGACCCACACTCGCCAGACTCATACCCCCCCCCCGCGCCCATCCACACCCACCGTGCATGGGGGGGGGGGGCACAGGGGGCACGTGCCCCCCTTTCCGACCCTAATGTATCTGTGCCCTGTGTGCAACAAATGATTGTGGCCCCCACCCTTCAGGAATTCATGCACACGCCCTAGCGGCGCCAATTTGATGGACTCATCCCCCCCCACTCCCCGTTCACCCACACCAACCAAAGGTTAATGGACTCCTTTCTGCCTGGCCCCAACACCTATCAACGCGACTCCTGCAGCCTCCTCCCCCAGAACCCACCGACACCCTTCAGAGCAGTAAACCACTGCCCTCCCCCCCCCCCCTCGCTCACCGGCACTAACCAGACTTACGCACTCTTGCCCGCACCTGCCCCCCCCCCCCGACGCCCGCTGACACCAGAATCCTGAACTCTTGCCCCGCTCCATTTCTCCCGACCACCGGTGCCCGCCAGACTGATGTGCCCTTGCCCCCCCCCCCACACCCCCGCCAGAGTGATGTAGCCCTGCCCTTCCCCCACCGTTCCCCACCAACACTACCATATTCCTGCCCCCCCCCCCTCCCCCAGACATCACCACTCCTGCCCCCCCTTCCAACACCCACCAGACTCCAGCTCTCTTGCCCCCCTCCCACCCCCCCCCCCAGCCCATCGACAGACTCGTGCTCTGCTGGCCTCTGCCCCACCCCCCTGTCCTAGCATCCATCAGACTCTCCTGGCCCGTGCACCCCCCCACCCCGTCCGAAGAGCCACCGGACTCGTGCTCTCCTGGCCCCCGCCCCCACGTCCTGACATTCACCAGACTCTCCTGACACCTGCCCCCATCCCCCCGTCCTAACAACCACCAGACTGTCCTGCACCCCCCCGTCCTAACGTCTACCGGGCCTAACCTATCTTTCGAATGCCCTAAGATACCGACTTCCAAATTCACAAAAAGTTGCGGAATGGCCATTGTCAGGCTAAGTTCCTAGATGGGCCATGTAGGTCAAAGTCAATGTCACAGGATTTAAAAAAAAATTCGTTTAACCATTGAAAGATCTAACAAAATCACGTTCATAACACAACGGCAACAAGACAGACAATAAAAAATTGCACAGAGTATACCTTTAATTTAGTGTTTCGGTGTAGGGTATGTTGGAGGGGAGGGAATGATTGGTCCGTTCTGCGTCTGAGGCGGGGAGGGGTGTGAGGGGGATATGGGGTGGGGTTTCCTCGGGGGAGGTGTGTGTGAAGGGAGGGGGTTGTTCGCTCCGTGTGTATGTGAGGGGAGCGGGGGGGTGGGTCCGTCCAGGGTGTGTGTGAAGGAGAGGTTGTCCTGGGTGTGCATGAAAAAGGGGGCGTCCCGTGCGAGGGGGTCCGTCCGGGGTGTGTGTAAACGAGAGGGGGTGGTTGTCCTAGATGTGCTTAAGGGGAGGGCGTGCTTGTTGTAAGCGAGGGGGTGGGGGGGGGGGCGGAAGTTAGTCCAAGGTGTGTAGGATGGGGGAGATGGGGGATTGCATCCTTGGTGTAATATATTTCTTGACATTGTATGCCACAGAAGGGGGTCCGTTCGGGCTGGGTGTGAAGGGGAGGGCTGCTTGAGGGAAGGGCGCACCGGTTGTTTGAGAGGGCGGGGGCGGGAGCGGAGGGGGGTGGGGGTGTCAGTCCCGGGCGCGTATGAGGGGGATAGTGGGGATTGCGTCCTGGGTGCACGTGAGGGAGGGGGGGGGTCCGTCAAGGGTGTGTGTGAACGGGGAGGGGGTGGTTGTCCTAGGGGTGCGTAAGGGGAGGGCGTGCTGGTTGTATGTAAGGGAAGGGGGGTCCGTTCGGACTGTGTAAAGGGGTGCGGGTAGGTGTCCTGGGTGTGGGTGAGGGGGGACGGGGGAGTCATGGGCGTTTGATGGGGTTGGATCAGTCCCGGGTGTGTGAAGGGTAGGGGGAGGGGGTACGTTCTTTGAGTATGTGAGTGAGAGCCTTCTGTTGGTTTGTAAAGGGAAGAGGGTGATTGCCCTGGGTTGTGCATGAGGGGAAGGGGCGTTTTTCTACATGGCCCAATAATGCACTGTTTTTACATTTTTTATTTTAATTCTTCTCAGAAACGGTTTTGTGTAAGTTTGTAACTTCAATTCATTTATTACAATCAAGGCTTCCGCCGTGTATCAGATAATGTGAACATACTACAATGCGGTTGTCAGTTGTTGCCGATTTCGCATGACGTGTCTACAAGACCTGTCGGTTCTTGCAATCAATGTTCTATTCGACTAGCCAACTATCATTTCCACTGCAATGTTGGCGTAGTTTCAACAGTTCGATTGCCAGCTTTTTATCTGCGCTCAGAAAGCGATTGTTCCTGCAGAAGTACGTTGCAGCGCTGTAATAGGTCTGGCTACTATTACTGCCGCCACGAAAGACGAAAGGATGTCTCATCCACTGTAGCGGTTGATTCATAGAACCCGTTGACAGGAGGCAGTTGTATCGTTTGTGGTGGACGTCAGGAAGACTAGATGCAGCCCGGAATAATCCGAAAACACTTTTCATCCGCTGTATATTAAAAGAATGTAGAACATTTTCATTCAAAAACAATTTTCAAGCAATATTCAATATTTAAATGCGGGTAAATGCAACACCGTATTAAGTATTAACTAAATCTGATGTGTTGATCAGGCATAGCCATAGTGCGATAATAACATATAACCTTAAGTTTCCATACGCCTTATGACTGTGTGGTCTGTTCTAGGGTCTTATGTACCGCCATTCCACAAGCTTGGTTATGGTTAAGGCAAGGGGTTAGGGGATTAGAGGAGGTTAGGGGTTAGCGGATTATGGGTTAGGGTCAGGGACAAGGGTCGAATGTTAGGGTACGCAGAGCGAAGTAACATAGCAAGTGGAATGGCGATGAGAGAACATGAGACACAGACATACGTCTGCTCTAAACTTGTGGACACAATTAAGTTGTTTATTCATTCAGCTCTTCACCCGCAACGGCAAAAAACAAGCAGCGTAGACTGTCAATATACAACGATTCCGAATTATTTAAATTCAATTGATATTTAATTGAGAGATACTATACCACACATCTCGTATATATAGGGTTTACGAGGACTAGTTTCGACAGTATAGTCAAATTATATTCCCCTTTTTGTACTTCTCCCTCCGGAAGCCCGCACCTCCTGGTTTTCTATGACTGCAATCACCTGCGATACAAGAGGATCAATACGAAAATTAGAGCACATTCGACGAGTCTTTAGAGAGACATTCCTTCACTGTCTCGATCGTTATGGGGATCATACCATAAAGATTTTAAGCTAGTAATCCATAGCAGGATTCATTACTCCGTGCCATATATACAATACACTACAGCATGATCCATTACTTCATACCGTATATCTGAGAGTACAGCATGATATTCTAACTGTCATGAAGAATCTCATTAAAAAATAGTTTACGAGCTCTATTTACGACTTTATATTAAAAGGATCCCCTGTCACAGTAAGGCCTACCACCGCCGCAATGTTCCAGGTCCTGGTCGCTTTTGGTCGCTACTATCTGTACTAATGAAACCACAATTCGCAGATTAGTTCACATTCCACCAGTCTTTACCGAGACATTCCTTCACTGTCTCGATCGTTATGGGGATCATACCATTAAGATTTTAAGCTAGTAATCCATAGCAGGATTCATTACTCCGTGCCATATATACAATACACTACAGCAGGATCCATTACTTCATACCGTATATCTGAGAGTACAGCATGATATTCTAACTGTCATGAAGAATCTCATTAAAAAATAGTTTACGAGCTCTATTTACGACTTTATATTAAAAGGATCCCCTGTAAGGCCTACCACCGCCGCAATGTTCCAGGTCCTGGTCGATTTCGGCCGCTATCAGCTGTAATAATGAAAGCACAATTCGAAGATTAGTTCACATTCTACCAGTCTTTACCAAGCCATTCCTTCACTGTCTCGACCGCCATGTCCACGCAGGCACCGGCGGTTGCAGTCGTCCTCGTTGCCGGTCAGGACAGGATCTGGAAGAAGGGAAACTAAACACACATAAATGGTGGGTGCACCAAATACATTACCTGGGCAACTGGCGTGACGTCTTGTCCTATCCGGGTCGTCTTTTCTCCTTGGGTCTTCGGGATCTGAGCGTAAAAAAGGCAAAGATTAGTTTAGGGGAATGGATTGCTGCGCAATATAGGTAAAAAGCAATGGATATTTAGCCTCATTGACATAGATTAATTACATATTACAACTGAGTATATTCCATACTCAGCGACATCTGGAGTATTGCTTGGTATCGAATATCACTAGATTAGGCTTGGAAAGTGATCAACACTCACCCAGTTCGGGATGTGTCGCCATGTCCACGCAGGCACCGGCCGCTGCAGTCGTCCTCGTTCCCGGTCAGGACAGGACCTGGAACAAGGGAAACTAAACACACATAAATGGTGGGTGTACCAAATACATTACCTGGGCAACTGGCGTGACGTCTTGTCCTCTTCGGGTCGTCTTTTCTCCTTGGGTCGTCGGGATCTGAGCGTAAAAAAGGCAAAGATTAGTTAAGAGGGAAGTAAACGGCAACAGTAAACGGCACCAGTAAACGGCAACAGTAAACGGCAACAGTAACAGTAAACGGCAACAGTGACAGTAAACGGCAACAGTAACAGTAAACGACAACAGTAACAGTAAACGGCAACAGTAGCAGTAAACGGCAACTGTAACAGTAAACGGCAACAGTAACAGCAAACGGCAACAGTAACAGCAAACGGCAACAGTAACAGTGAACGGCAACAGTAACAGCGAACGGCAACAGTAACAGCGAACGGCAACAGTAACAGTAAACGGCAACAGTAACAGTAAACGGCAACAGTAACAGTAAACGGCAACAGTAACAGTAAACGGCAACAGTAACAGCAAACGGCAACAGTAACAGTAAACGGCAACAGTAACAGTAAACGGCAACAGTAACAGTAAACGGCAACAGTAACAGTAAACGGCAACAGTAACAGTAAACGGCAACATTAACAGTAAACGGCAACATTAACAGTAAACGGCAACAGTAAACGGCAACAGTAAACGGCAACAGTAAACGGCAACAGTAAACGGCAACAGCAAACGGCAACAGTAAACGGCAACAGTAAACGGCAACAGTAAACGGCAACCGTAAACGGCAACCGTAAACAGAAACAGTAAACGGCAACAGTAACAGTAAACGGCAACAGTAAACGGCAACAGTAAACGGCAACAGTAACAGTAACAGCGAACGGCAACAGTAACAGCAAACGGCAACAGTAACAGTAAACGGCAACAGTAACAGTAAACATCAACAGTAACAGTAAACGGCAACAGTAAAAGTAAACGGCAACAGTAACAGTAAACGGCAACAGTAACAGTAAACGGCAACAGTAACAGTAAACGGCAACAGTAACAGTAAACGGCAACAGTAACAGTAAACGGCAATGGTAAACGGCAACAGTAAACGGCAACAGCGAACGGTAACAGCGAGTGGTAACAGTGAGTGGCAACAGTGAGTGGTAACAGTGAGTGGTAACAGTGAGTGGTGCCAGTGAGTGGTGCCAGTGAGTGGTGCCAGTTAGTGTGAGAGTTAGTGTGAAGGTTAGAGTAGCATCGGATTACCGATCCAGGTGGGTTTAAGAAACATTGGGAGGGGGGGGGGTGTGTTGTCCCTGGCTGAAATTTATATCAAATTTTGCAGAAAACTCGATTGTTTCATTCTATAAATTCAAAAACCTGATAAACATCGCCGTTTCGGCTGTGATGTGGCAAACGTGTCTATCCCGGGACACCACAGAACTCTGTCTCGGCACTACTACTTATCGCGAAGCATCGCGAAGCACACAAACTGATGACGTTTACCACTAGAATGAAAACTTGTGGTAAATTGATATCACGGTCAAGGCTAAGAGATTCCATTTGGCAGTCTAGTACAGCTGGCATGCGTGGAATATAGACGAAGTAAATCTTGAATGATTCAAGGACTGTTTCCTATTTGAACTTTGACCTCTTTAGTTTTGGCAGGAAAGAGCTCGATATGCAACTTTAAGCCTACATATATGCAAAAGGGAAAAGATAGACCCCCACCCATTTTGCCTGTAAGATCATCCCGGGTGTACAGTCGGCTTCGAAGAGAGATATTTGGCTACACAATACATTTAGACATCATTTACAATAGAAATCATCTAAGATTTCTAGTTAATGCCAATTGTCTGTTCGCGTCAGTGTCAAGATTTCGTCATTATACGTTGCAAAGTTGACGTTCTTATCATATAGACCTACATGCATTTGTAGAACATTGCGAACCATTCAATGCATACAAGCAATAAATATTTGTACTGACCTCACTCGTCGTAGGCTGCTGTCTCACTTCATTTTGTCCGTCCGCCTTGGTTGAAGAACTTGCAATGTTTGAATTCTGCCGCCGAGGGCAGGTTTTAACAGCTGCGCGCTGTACATTTACTAAATAATCCCAACATTGTTTTCACCGTCATGCAGCGTGACACGCGTTGCTCTGGACGCGTGGATTAACTCTCCCCAGTCGTGTTAACTCTGACTCAGGCGCCAAAAGGCGTATTAATGGTTGATTGCACGTGGCCTTCACCAGCGAAACAAGCAGTGCTGGATTGCCATTCGCTGGATAGGGTATGGCGGGCTGACGACTTCTCTCTGAGAAGCCTCCTCACCATATTCGCATTTATTTGTACGAGGGATAGCGGACGACCGTGACGTAAACCTCAGACAGTTGAAAACAACTTGTTTACCATCCATTATTTTATTCATAATTAATTCAACCCAACGTATACTTAAATCGCCAAAATTGAAGAATATAAGGGGTGTTGGAGGTATATTCTAGCAAACGCTTTCTAGCAATCAACAGCACCACAAATAAATAAATGGCTTCAATCTCATTTGCTCCTGTTACATACAAAATATTGGTAGTTATAATTAGCATTATTATAGTTTAAAATCCACATTTAAGAGGGATATGCAGGGGCGGATCTAGGAATTTGCCAGGGGGGGGGTTTGCTCTCTGAAAAAACTTGCGACTGGGTGGGGTGCTCGGAGAAGCCGATTTTAACAGTGTGTGTTCAGGTTCCCAAGGGGGGGGTTGCAACCACGTAACCCCCCCCCCCCCACCCCCCCCCGCTAGATCGAGACGCCATACCAGACCAGCGTCATCAAATGGCTGGCGATTGACTCCGTGTGAGACAAGAAACTTGACATCGGCAAGGCTAGTAAGAGCGATTAATTTCACCTGTACCGTGGTCCGCCGCCCAAGCGACTGGTCACGAGTAGTTAGTTGTTCAATTGTTGCTCACTTCAACTTGCAAGTTTGTTGGTTGTAGTCCTTATATCCATTGTGGCATTGCCTTCCAGTAGGCTAGAGCGCTCGCCTTGAGTGCTCTCGCCACCTCAGAGCCTAACGGCACGTGGATCGGTGGTTCGCGCCCCACTGATCCAGGTGGGTTAAGGGCCATGGGGAGGGTGGGGGGCATCTTGTCATGGGCCTAATATAGCTATGACCAGGTGCCCCCTTAGCCGGCTTAGCATGGGATTACCGATCTATGTGGGTTAAGGGACATAGGGAGGGGTGGGGGGCATGCTGTCACGGGTTAAATACAGCCATGACCAAGTATCCCCTTAGCTTATCATGGGATTACCGATCCACATGGTTTGAGGGACATTGGCAGGGGAAGAAACATTGTCATGGGCCTAATAGATCGGTCGCAGTAGCCGTCCGCCATATTTGTTTTTGGCGGATGCCGGTACCTGTGAATGCGACTTGGTTCCTCCTCTCCGTTAGCATATAACTCTCCGTTAGGGGACCTTGTCAGTCGCTCACTTTGAACTTCAAAACAACAGCCACGCCCTCTGTCACAGGAATGGAATGTTGGTGTTTTAGGCCACTTTTGTGCACATACAGGCTAAATTGGGCCAAGGAACCTCCCGAGACGATGAAGGATGAAGGATGAAGGAATGAAACATGCCCCAGATTAGGTGCCCGAGCCCGGATTCGAACCCAGGACCTATTGATCTGCGGTCTAGTGCGCTAACCACTACACCAGGGAGGCCCCCTCTGTCACAGGTACTTGACTGTTACAAAGTTTAATATTAGTACCTATTCCACGACATACAGGAAGTTTATGTAGGCACAGCGATTTTTCTCCATTTTTATTCGGGTCAAATTTAACCATCCAATAGCTCAAAAACTATAAATGAAATCTGAGACGACAGTCTTTTGTGCCTCTCCCAGAAGAATACTTTGAGACAAACCGCGGATCTCTAGAGCCAATATGAACGGAGCTACGAAGAAAAACATGATTCGTGACATTGACCTTGTTGTGACTTTGACCTTGGAAGCGTGACCTTGATCAATATAGTACTTTGCGCCCAAATACTAATGTCATGCCTCACGCAAGGTGTCGTTTGTCTGACATGTCCCCTTCATGGAGAAATTGGGGAGGCCATTTTCCCGCCAAAATGCTCCCGCAGGGTCCTATGTTAAACTTTGGGAATTTTTAGTGGGAAAACTATTTGGCCGATTTGCACAAATGAAGGACGATATAGAAGGTACTAATGGGCCCAATACGTGAAATAATTGGCAGCACCATTGATTGGAAACTGCGAACGTTATAGCGATTTTCCCGTTTTTTGATACTATCTTTTTAAAAGGTTAAGCGAATTTCAAAAATTTCCTGTGACCTTGACCTTTGACCTACATGGCCCATCTACGAACTTAGCCTGACGATTGCCATTCCGCATCTTTCTGTGAATTTGGAAGTCGATATCTTAAGGCATTCGAAAGATAATGCCCCGCGTTACACACAGACAGACAAACCGAACACACCGACATAAGACGAAAATTTTCAATTTTCGTCTTAAAAAGCTACCGTCGATTCCCTAATAACGTCTAAGGATTTTAACATTGACACCGTTGTGCCCCTAGAGCAGCGGGCTTGCCTGGGGGCACTTGCGCCAACCGACCCCTGTGATTTGGGAATTGTAGCAGACCTCTAAGATCGGGAAATAGTAGCCCATCCCTCAGTGATTGGGGAATTGTAGCCGTCGCCTGTAATTGAGGAATTGTATTGCAACAGCTGAACACATTTATCGGTGTAGGGTTGCAACAACTGCAAACATCTATCGCTGGAGGGTTGAAACATCTGCACACCTCTATCGATGTAGGGGTGTAACATCCGTACACCTCTATCGGTGGAGGGTTGAAACAACTGCACACCTCTATCGGTGTAGGGGTGTAACATCCGTACACCTCTATCGGTGCAGGGTTGCAACTTCTGCACACATCTATCGCTGGAGGGTTGAAACATCTGCACACATCTATCGCTGGAGGGTTGAAACATCTGCACACCTCTATCGGTGTAGGAGTGTAACATCCGTACACCTCTATCGGTGGAGGGTTGCAACAACTGCACACATCTATCGGTGGAGGGTTGAAACATCTGCACACCTCTATCGGTGTAGGGGTGTTACATCTGTATACATATATCGGTGGAGGGATCATCTCATGCAACATTAGACTTGTCGCCTGACCTGACAGTACAGCCCACGGTCATTTCCTATCCTTCATGGACGAGTATAGCCATGTAGACACTGAGAGGTTCATTATTTCTTATACAGCTTGGATATTTCAATGACACGCGGTCACTTTAAGGTACACTTAAAAATGTTATGAGAAGCATTTTGCATTTATCTTCTTTTATCTTCGCCATACAGTCAAAAAGCCGTAATTTACAAGTATTCTCTTGAAAGGTTATGCTCACAGTGCAATGCAATTAAAATACACATCTTGCAAATCTTCGCTACGATTGATTCATCGACACGGTTTCCACGAAAGCTGTTCCGCACGAACAGAGGCGCATCCGAAACATTTATGGTGACATTATGACATTTTTGTCGCTTTCTCCAGGAAATTACCCAGTGACTCCAACTTCTCTGAACCCCATTCATCATTTAATCCTGCAGACGAGGATCATCTTAAGACGGCGTTATGATGACACTCAACCCCAATTTCAAACTTGTTTTAACATCGATGGCTGACTCGAAGAGAGGGAAACGGGGCATGGCTGACAGGGGGAGATGGAAACGGGGCATGGCTGACAGGGGGAGATGGAAACGGGGCATGGCTGACAGGGGGAGATGGAAACGGGGCATGGCTGACTGGGGAAGATGAAAACGGGATATGGCTGACAGGGGGAGATGGAAACGGGGCATGGCTGACAGGGGGAGATGGAAACGGGGCATGGCTGACAGGGGGAGATGGAAACGGGGGATGGCTGACAGGGGGAGATGGAAATGGTGCATGGTTGACAGGGAGATATGGAAACGGGGCATGGCTGACTGGGGCAGATGGAAACGGGGCATGGTTGACAGGGGGAGATGGAAACGGGGCATGGCTGACAGGGGGAGATGGAAACGGGGCATGGCTGACTGGGGCAGATGGAAACGGGGCATGGCTGACAGGGGGAGATGGAAACGGGGCATGGTTGACAGGGGGAGATGGAAACGGGGCATGGCTGACAGGGGGAGATGGAAACGGGGCATGGTTGACAGGGGGAGATGGAAACGGGGCATGGCTGACAGGATGTTCATTGGCCGTACGTAACTGGCACCCTGGCGGCCTTCGCAGCCGCGCACGAGGCTCCTCGGATACTATGCGGTGCGGTTTGCCAAGGCGGGGTTGCTCTCTGAAAACTTGCGACCGGGGAGCGGGGAGGGGCGGTGCTCTCTAAGAAACTTGCGACCGGGGAGCGGGGAGGGGCGGTGCTCTCTAAGAAACTTGCGACCGGGGGGGGGGGGGGGGGTGGGGGGCTGTTCGGGCAAGCGGACTTTAACAGTGTCTGTTCAGGTTCATGTACCAGAAAGGTGACCGCGATGTAGTTTGAAGACTGTACAGGAAGGGGAGGTACCTAAACGGTGATAGCGGTGAAGTTAGAATAGAGGGGCTCCACTTCACGTGATATGATTTACTAATATAAATATAATTAATTGCTCATGAAAAGTTTGTTTTTGTATATCGGTTACGCCCTGTACCAAATAATGAACTCGCGGGCATATTGTATTTGTTGAAATATTTACGTTTTGCAAATAAACGCAAGTGGCGTATATAGAGAACTCCATTACGCGTTATTCGCCCACTTGCCACACATGGTCCTTTATTATACGGTAAATGATGCAATATTTAAAACAATATTTTTAAATTGTACCGGTATTTGCCGCAATATGTTTAAGTTGTACCGGTATTTACCGCAATATCCCCGGGGTATGTCCGTCCTACTGGGCTTATTATCTGCTCGTTCTGGGAGGCTTTTTGCTCCTCTTTCTTAACTAGATTCCAGTTAGACCGTGACTTAATCCACCCTCCGACCAGGACTAAATTTTGAGCCTTGGTCGGGCGTGCTAAACATGGGTCTAACGTTAGTCCGCTTACTGGCATAGGGACTAACTTTAGTCCTAGGTTTAAATCCGAGGACTAAAGTTGGTCGGCTTTCCTGCATACGGCCCATAGTAAGTTAGAGGAGCAGATTAGTCTGCGCCTCGACGATCGGGTGGCCACCCGGGGGGAAGAGGGGGAGGGGGGGGAGTCCGTCTCGACATTCTGCTGAGTGGATTAATCCGGCGATTTTTTAGGAATATTAACGGGCGGGCCCCGAAACGGGCATCACCACTTTTTTGGGAATCTTCACGTAATGAGCATTGTTAACGCGGCATATGCACACGGCCATTTTGCCGGCGAAATTTCAGAATGTGTTCTTCACGAAGATCTTCACGCGGCCCGAATTCTGATGTCGCGTAATTTCATTTATGACTTTTGCCCATTTACTTGCGGCTAACTTGGATATGGCCAATTGAGAACCCTGTGAGATTACAGACATCCTGGGTGGAATCTTCCCGCCGGCCACGTAATCCGCCTTTGGCCTCGCTATACGAACCAACGACGTGGAAAGCTGGCATCATCGGTTTAGCCACCGCAACAAACGAGGTAAACTAACCTAGATAATTAAAAAGTGAATGATTATCAATTACTTCTATATAGCTCGTTTAAAAAGCATTGAATTAATCTTATAACTATTATTATTAGTTATGGATGCTTTCTTTTATTATGACTTGTGAAATTATTGTTTTTAGGGAACCTGAACTTGTACCTCCTCGTGGATATGCTGTTGCTAAAACCGAAGCTTGTCATACTTATTGTGGGTCATACCTCAGGGAAGCTTCGCTCAGGCCGAGGATGAGGGCACTTCGGTCGCCTTGATTGTAAAGGGCTGAGATTTCTCGGCACGTCCTTCTTCTTGGGTAGTTTGTCTTTGCCTGTCGGTTGTTGTTGCTTCTCAGATGGCGCCACGCTTGAATGGCTTTACTAGCTGGCTTATTAATGTACTCGCTGGGAACCAGCTGGTCACGCAAGTATCATGTGAGCAGCTCTAAGAGGCTCCCAGCCAGAATTAGTGTAAAGTCGATGCATCCACTAGGTGTCGGGTCACCGTTTCACAATATTCTGCCTTGTTTTTTTTCAAATTAATCCACCATTTTTTTCAAGTTAGTAAAGTAGGGCTTGTAAATACCTTAACCTATAGATTTCAGGTTTTTGGCTCCAATGGTTGTATATTCTATTATAATATCAAGTCTTATTATCAGTAAATAAATGATGATTAAAGGCATAGAAAAGAGTATCTCAGAAATTTTGGCCTACGAGTTAAATGTGAAATACTAGTAATTGTAATTTGCCTAACCAAACGCATTTCCCGGGAGTGGATTGATTGTTAAAAATACGTCGCATTGTCACTGAGACTCAATAACGTGTATGACATAACAAGGATAAATGGGATCGACTTAGTTTATGGCGTGGTGCTGTTTTAATGGAGGTTTTAAGATATGACAATTGGATATGAGTCGACTAAATTTGGGCTGATGCATGTTTGTATAATCTCCTTCATTTTCTCAATCATTTAAATTGTCAAATGGATTGGGTCTCTTCTGAATTGTTAATTGAATAGCCAGGCTTAATATATCACAACAATTTATCTTCATTATTTTTCAACTACCAAATTGATTGGTTTCCCTTTTGGTGAAGCCAGGAGGGATCAGGTAAGGGACATCAGTCTCAAGTAAAAATAGAGATATGTCTATCTTTATGACCACAAGTTCAAACACACCATTTCTACATTATGGAAGAATTGCAGAGAACATCCCAACAAAGTGCCTTTAATTATCATTTAGTTACTGATAATAAGACTTGGTATTATAATAGAATATACAACCATTGGAGTTAAAAACCTGAAATCTATAGGGCGAACATTTCTTAAGAAAAACATAGAACTGATATTGTAAGACTTGCGACCTAGGGGGTGGGTTACTGTGAAAATCCATAGAGTGGGTTGTACGGAAAAAGAATACTCTGAGCGGATTTAGCCCTTCCGAGCGGATTTTGAAGGTGGAAAGTTTAGCGCAAAATCCTTCAAAACCTAACGTTGTATTATTTGCCCCCCCCCCCCCCCCCGCGGTTTGGCTAGAGAGTCGCACTCAGGCCGGTTCATCTTGTGACGTCACAAATTGAGGGGGTTTTGGGAACGAATCGTTCATGAATTGAATTGATTTTTGTGAATTAATATTAGATATTAATATTAAGGACTTAAACCCATTGTAAAATAACTCCATTTGATAAGTGGTTTGCATATCTGGAAGTGCTTAGAGTGTTTTAGTTGCAAATCTCCCCCCTTGAAGACCACCTAATTTTCAAACGACCGAAAGTCGCTAACACACGTAATAACGGAATATCGTAAGTTCAGTCTGCTATTGTCGGAACCTTGAAATGGATCCCAAAAATTGATCCCCTTTCTTGTCGTGTTCTTGACATTGTCGTTAACATCGCCACTTGTTCTGACACCAGTTGCTCGTTATTTTCTATGAGAAACTCCAAAGCTCACGTTGTATCCATTTAGGGTCTTTCATTTCACATAATACGCCCATATACACCCATGCAGCTATGCCGTCTCTCTCTGTACTCTCACTCACTCTCTCATTCGCACGCAACTGGATCCGACTGGCCACGGCGCCTTCGGAGCCAGACGACCCCCCGGTGGTCACTTATCGTAAAATGCTACCGGCAAGTGGCAGCGTCTCTCGGGATATATTCCCGCCCATGCCTATTAGTCTAAGCAGCCGACTTACTCTATTTGAATTAACTAAGCTCAAGCTATACTGGGTGGGGTCTCTACGCTAAATCTAGGGTTCTCTAGATTAGGATCGCGTGTCTGTGTCTTCTATTGTTGCAATTGTCATCTTTGCAATTTGCTCCACACCATTTGGACAAGACAAGACAAGCCGCAAAGAATAGCAATTTTTTCTTGTATTAGGTATGCCGAACACAGAGGTTGGACACATTGGATACCATATCGGTCCCTTATTATCCATCGTTGTGTTTACCCGTTAAACAGGGTCACCAGTGTGTTTACAGTCCCTCAGTGAAAACTGCCTAATGCATGGTAATTATCATTTTACGGCTTCTATCACTACGTTCGTTTGTCGTAAGCCTAGCCCACACTGTGCCGGTGTTGGCTACGGTTTACCCCGGTCCTCCCCGGTCCTTCCCGGTCTATATACCGGGACAAACCGGGGCCATCGCGCAACATTTTGGCGCGAAAACAGTAGGCCACAGTGTTGCTACGGTGCTGGTACGGTATGCCACGGTATATCAAGGTGTCCCCATGGTGGATGCCGGTACGACTACGGTTTTACTAAGGATTGACTACGGATCATCACGGTAGGCCAAGGTTCATCCAGATATCACTAAGGTATCACCACGGTTTTTCAAGGTGTGACTACGGTTTGTCCCGGTTTACCAAGGGAATGCTACGGTCCACCAAGGTGGTACTACGGTCGTGCCCGGTCGTGCCACGGTTTCACTACGGTCTCACTACGGTGACGCTACGGTAACCGTGTCAGGGCGTTGCCTCATGGTTGTCAGCAGGCACTGGAACCTGTGTGCTAGGATGCCGAACACGTTCTTAACTATCCTTAGAGCCCTGGACAGACAATAATTGAAGATTCTCTCATCATCAGTGAGTTGCCTTTTGGAGAACGGTTTTCTAAGCCAGGTCCTCAGGCGGAAGGCGTCATCAGCAGCTATGAAGTAGGGTATGTCCTTGTCATCACCAGGCAGTGCCTTGGGAGGGGGGAGTCCTATGGTTCCTTCCTCAATGGCCTCTTTCATGTCAGAGTTGTTAATACCTGGGCATCTCCGGAAGATCCTTTGGCACCAACGTCCACCCAGGTGAATTTGTAGTCTGATGATCGCATGGAAGCCCTTGTAGCTGTAGTAGATTGATCCCCCTTTGTTTGGACACCTAATGGCTATGTGTTTGCCATCCAGAGCACCTATACATTTACGGAAGTGCCATCTCTGCCCAAATTTCTCAGCTATAGATGTCCATTCTTGTGGGGTGGTTGGACATTCTATTCCATTCTATTCTGAAATTCTTCAGCATATTCAGCTATAAAGGCTTCGCACACTTCACGAATTAACAGCGAAATGGTGTGGTCAGGTACCCGGAAGCCATACATGCGTGAGTGGTAATGATCACCTGTGGCTAGGTACCTCAGATTTGCTTATGGCCAACTTCAACCCAGGTTCCAGAGCCTTACGAGACCATGGCCCGTGAGTATAAACCAGCCAGGGCGAAAAAACGGCCCCAAACCCGTAAATTGCCCCGATTTGGCCCTGCTTCAAGGCACTTTAAAAAGCAGGTCTTGTTTCAGGGCCAAAACAGGGCGGAATTAGGGCGTTTTTGGGACCATTTATCTAAACTGACCATTTGGGGCGAAAAAGCAGAGCAGGGCGTAATTCGGGCGAAATCGGGGCGAAATCAAGGGCAATTTACCGGTTTGGGGCCGTTTTTATCGCCCTGCGGCTTTATACTTACAGCCAGAGCAGGTAAATGGCCCTGGCTGGGGCCTTTTTTTCGCCCCGAAATCGTCCTGTTTTGGTCCCGTTATACTTACGGGCCCATGTGTCTTGCTTCGTGATTCTGTTCTCCAGTCGCAGGAGTAGTTGTTCAAACATTTCTGGATTTACACGTATGAAGTTCTTAAAGGCTCTTCCATCTTCAACACGCAACTCGTTCATCAGACGTGTGTACTGCCCTAGTGTCACTCGCCTCTTGGCCCAAGGTCTCACCCACACAGTTCTCTGTTTTCGGGCCCTCTTTCTTTTCATTCTTCTGTTTTGCTGAATAACTTGGAGCATCGCCATGTTGTTTTTAGCCTGCTGTCTGTTCAACTGCAGTTGCCAGTTCATCAGTTAAAGTCTGTTCCAGTAGTTGTTGACGACAAGATCTAGGATGCGTCTCCTTCCAGGGATAAATCACCAAGTGATTTGAAACCATTGTTATCCCACTTTTATACTACCCTAGTGCTGCCGCGATTCCTCGTGGCCCCAGAACGCCACGGTCATCCCCGGTTGCCTACGGATGGCCCCGGTAGCTTGCACGGTTGTACTACGGTGGCACTAAGGTTTCACAAGGTTTGAAAATACCGGGGTTCGGTTCCGGTTCATGCCGGTAGTTTTGAACAGTTCAAAACCACCGGGGCGACCTACGGTTCACCACGGTACACCCCGGATCACCCCGGATTGACTACGGACTCGCTACGGTTGCACAGGGTTGTCCAAGGTTGTCCCCAGTTTTCAGAACCGGGGTAAACCGGGACCATGAACCGGCACAGTGTGAGCCACCCTTTATGTCGGTGTGTTCGGTTAATAAGACGAAAATTTTCAATTTTCGTCTTATGTCGGTGTGTTCGGTTTGTGTGTCTGTGAGTCTGTCTGTTTGCAACGCGGGGCATTATCTTTCGAATGCCTTAAGATATCGACTTCCAACTTCACAGAAAGATGCGGAATGACAAATCGCCAGGCTAAGTTTGTAGATGGTCAATAAAACTCGAAGGTCAACGTCACGATGACGTCATACGTCCAAAACACATTTTTCGCTCTAGCTTTCTTAATATTGCAGCTAGAGAGCCGCAATTACTACTAAAATACTCAGCTCCTCAAAATCTTTCTGAATCAGAAATCAGATTTGACGTAGGAAGAAAAGTTTTCGCGCCACAGGCAGTTGAAAATTAGAAATTTTGGATTTTTTAATTTGTTTTATAAAGTTTGAGATATCGACTCCTCCTTCTGCACAGACAATGCCACGGCCCACCGTCAGGCTAAGTTCGTAGATGGGCTGCGTAGGTCAAAGGTCAAGGTCACGGGAATTTTTTGAAATTCGCCTAACCATTGAAATATAGGACCAAAAATCGGCAAAATCGCAATAGCGTTCCCAGTTTTTACTTAATGACGCTCAAAATTAATTCACGTATTGGGCTTATAGGTACCTTGCATATGTTTTTTTCAAATTTGAAAATCGTCCGAAAAGTTCTTCTGCAAAAAAAATCCCAAAATTTAACATGGGATCCTACGGCAGCATTTTGGCGGGAAAATGGTCTCAATTTCTCCGTGAAGGGTACAAGTGAGACAAACGCCACCTGGCCTGATACATGACATCAGTAATTGGGCACGAATAACTATATTGGTCAAGGTCACGCTTCCAAGGTCAAGGTCACAGCAAGGTCAAGGTCACGAAACATGTGTTCCCGCGTAACTCTGTTAATATTGGATCTAGAGATTCGCTGTTAGTTTGAGATTATTCCTCAGGGAGAGGCAAAAACGTCTTATTGGCTCAGATTTCTCCGGATACTGAAAGATTTTCGAGTAATCGGCCAATCAATATTCAGCGTTAGTGTCAAGAGGCGTTTTTAACTTTGCAAGGCCATAACTCGGTTATTATTTGAGCTAGGGAGCCCAGATTTGGCATGAATGGAGAGAGAAATGTCAGCTAACCACCATAGAAGGACACTTAGTTTGGTCGCTAGAGCGCTCGCAAGAGGTGCACCCCTCTCCATGCTGACGCTCCCATTATGAGTCAACGGCGATATGGACCGGCACTCTTACGGGGTTGCGATGGCCGCCGTTCGCTTAATAGCGACGCTAGAGAGTCGGGACCGGTTGCAAAAGACGGGCAAACGTCGACTTGGGTATGGAAACCGCCTTTGTTTTTTGCCTATCACGCTTAGTTCCGCCGCTCGGGTGCACCGTAATTCAGCGATGACGAGTCCGAGAAGAGCGATTAGGGCGTGACCAAGGACGCGTAGAAAGTCGGGATTCGAACGTATTCACTCTAAACGACGCCCCCGACCTGGTAAAATAGCCCGCGTTCAACAGCAGCCGTTAGATGGCGCTCGTCCGGCACATCACGATACTTGGAGTGCAATTTGGGCTAATTTCCGCATTCAGCCAGCAATTTGGCCTCACTACTACAGCTTTCAGGGGGCGATATGGTCTCTAACGCCATGCTGAATAACGAATGAGCGAGCGGCGATGGGTCTTAACATAGTCGGTCTGTCTGTTTGTAACGTTACGCGATAACTATAGAACGCCTTGAGATGTCGACTTCCAAATTCACCAAGAGATGCGGAATAGCAATCGTCAGGCTAAGTTCGTAGATGGCCGATGTGGGTCAAAGGTGCAAATTACAAGATTTTTTTAATGTTCCTTAACCATTGGTAGATAGGGCCAATAATGGACAAAATGCTTAGCATGAGACTCAATAAGGCTGTACAATGACTCCCACAGTATCCTCACCGCAGGCACTCAACATTCACCAGTTAAGAGCCCCATTTGAGCGTGGTAGAGTATCGCCGAAATCCGTTTGTGTGGGTGTGTATGGGCGGGGAGGGGACGACTCAGGTCAAATACAGAATTACTGGTGTTATACGGTCAAATATCGCAATTTTATAACGAAAAAGTGACGCCCGCGTGCCCAATAATTGCTATATCAACTAACGGTTGTTTCCCGTTAGAAAAGCGAGAAGAAAAAAAAACAATATGTATCCAGCTGGGCTCGAACTTGCGACCTGCGGATCCAAAGTCTGGCGCTTTACTCACTGCGACAGTCAGTCAGTCTTGAGAATTGCATGTCGTTGTAGGCCCTAGTGTTTCAGAAGGCTTGTGCAGTCCTGTGGCCTGGTCGCTCAGTTATTTTCCACACTTAATCTTCTTATCGGCCTGCCATAAGATATACCGCAGCACTCCACTCTTCCGCCTCAATCTTTATATCGACTCGTACCCCAAGGAAACATGTCCACGGCGATACTTCAAAGTGTGATAGCAAGTGTTAATGCTTCAAACCCCGCTGTAAACGAACCCGTCAATAGGTAATTAGACAATAAAAACCGAACTCTCTGAGGCTATATAGCATTACTGCGCGCCTGCGCACCACGCTATCTATGGCCACCCCAACAATCCATCTCACTTCTCACATCTCACATTTATAGTTATCGAGTTATTGGATGATCAATTTTGACAATGCCGAAAGTGCAAAAAAATCCCTGTGACTACATAAATGCAGGCAGATGACTCATCTGTGGTGGAATACGTACCCATATTACTGGCATCATGTTTGCCAAATTGCATCAAAATCGAAGACGTAGTTTCGACGCTAGCAAATAATCAGACTTTAACATGGCCAATCTCATTATAAAGCCTCGACACGCCAAATGACTGACGGCGTGCCATGCCAACGTCATGAAATGTGTCTTAAAGTAGTCGAATTGGTCCCATAGCCACAATTTTCGTCTTCCTTCTCAAGCTGTGCTTGACCGTCTAGGTTAAGACGAAAATTTTCAATTTTCGTCTTATGTCGGTGTGTTCGGTTTCTTAAGTAGAAAATTGTCAATTTTCGTCTTATGTCAGTGTGTTCCGTTTGTCTGTGAGTCTGTCTGTCTGTTTGTCTGTCTGTTTGTAACGCGGGGCATTATCTTTCGAATGCCTTAAGATATCGACTTCTAAATTTGCAGAAAGATGCGGAAAGACAATCGTCAGGCTAAGTTTGTAGATGGGCAATAAAACTCGAAGGTCTACGTCACGATGACGTCATACGTCCAAAACACATTTTTCCCTCTAGCTATCTTAATATTGCAGCTACAGAACCGCATTTGTGTCAAAATACTCAGCTCCTCAAAATCTTTCGCGTTACTGACATCAGATTTGATGTGGGATGAAAGTTTTCGCGCCACAGGCAGTTGAAAATTAGAAATTTTGGCTTTTTAAAATGTCTTTATAAAGTTTGAGATATCGACTCCTCCTTCTGCACAGACAATGCCACGCCCCCCCCCCCGTCAGACTAGGTTCGTAGATGGGCCATGTAGATCAAAAGTCAAGGTCACAGGAATTTTTCGAAATTTGCTTAACCATTGAAAAATAGGACATAATCACACTTTAACATGGCCAAGCCCATTATAAAGCCTCGATACGCCAAATGACTGACGGCGTGCCATGCCAACGTCATGAAATGGGTCTTAACATAGTCGAATTGGTCCCATAACCACAATTTTCGTCTTCCTTCTCAAGCTCTGCTTGACCGTCTAGGTCTGTGTGTGTGTGAGTGTGGGTGTGTGTGTGTGTGTGTGTGCGCGCGCGCTCTGTAGGTCGTAAAACGCAACATTTTGTTCTGTAACTTTACCCATCGATAGGTATTCGACATATCTCGGTCAAGTTCGTTAGCGGGGTATGTACGTCAAAGGTTAAGGTCACGGGAATTTGTTGTTTGTTCCTTAAGCATTGGTAGATAGGACCAAAAATCGGGAAAGTCGCTATAACGTTCACAGTTTTCATTTAATGACGCTGTACATTATGTCACGTATTGAGCCCGTAGGTAACTTGTTTAACGTCTTTGAATTTTGCAAATCGCCTAATTAGTTTGTCTGCAAAATATTTCTAAACTTTAACATAAGACCCTACGAGAGCTATTAACTATTAAGAACAAGGGTTGAGGCTGGGGTGGTGGGATGATTGAGTTGTTTGCTATGAAACTAATGTGCATGGTAGGGATAAATGTAGACAGAAACTGAATAAACGGGCAGTTTGGTTTCAGATGTCTACCGAACCTGCGGGCGAAACTGAAGAGTGACCTTTACTTTTGGGATGGGGCTAACAATTGAGAGAATGCTCACTATAACGACAGTTATGGAGCTGCCGGATCTGACGGGTCAATATCGATCTGAGGTATCACATCTGGATCTTAGACGCTAAATACGAATTTGAATGGTCAAATCTGCATCTCAGGGTGTTTCTGTGCATTCTGTGTAGGCCACAAAACGCAACATTTCGTCGTATAAATTTACTCATCGATATCCGAGCAAGTTTGTTAACGGGGTCTGTAGGTCACAGGTCAAAACAAGTCATCTCAGCAGAAATTACCCCGAAAGCCCTGGCTGGCTTCCCTCTCGTTTTTTTTTCTTCTCGTTCTGTATGTCTTTCCATATACTCATGGTAAACTTGATTCAAAGATTTGTTAATGTCATAGACTTGCACGAATAGTTAGCGCCAAACGTGTGTATGTGAATTATGTTGCAAGACTTGTGTGAATTGGGAAGGCGGGAGATATGAATTGTAAGACGACAGGCCGCTGCGGTCCAGAAAAACCTTTGTCGATCAATGTTGGCGGAATTATCTAGAAATGCGCGATAATTGCTCTGGCACATCAGACTGAACCATTTGGGGTTGCCATAGCGAATATTTGAGGGTAATTTAGATGAAAGATTATCTAAAAATCATATCATCACCGGGTAAAATTAAGTTACCCCGGTCTGTGGCTGCACTTTATGTGTCCTTCGCTATAAGTTAGGGGGTTACCCCGGTCCGTGGCTGCACTTTATGTGTCGTTGGCTATAAGTTAGGGGGTTACCCCGGTTCGTAGCTGCACTTTGTGTCATTGGCTAGAAGTTAAGGGGTTACCCCGGTTCGTGGCTGCACTTTAATGTGTCGTTGGCTAGAAGTTAGGGGGTTACCCCGGTTCGTGGCTGCACTTTATGTGTCGTTGGCTATAAGTTAGGGGGTTACCCCCGGTCCGTTTGATAGGTAACATATTTATCTATGCACAGTGGTATTTGTATTTTGAACAAGAATCTAAAGAGACATTACGAATGGCTGCTTTGTGTGGTGCCACTGGGTAATCTGCACCATGACCAATATAGCATATAGGTAAAACCCAGGGAAGGAATCAAACCTTCGGACACAAAAGCAGGTACAATCAGGGTCTCTACCACCCCTTGCGTAATATGTGACCATTCCATATGACCACATCTGGCGTTAAAAACAAACTGGGTGACTAGGGTCAGAAAAAGCGATTCCCGCAAAGCGTGTCATAGCTCACACAGCAGTTGTCAGGTAACCGGCTTGACAGTTTTAATTATAATGGGTAAGTAAAATATATATTGAGGTTTCAGTCAATTTTCTCTGAAGTATTATCGTCACAGCCAATAATTCAGTTGTTTAAGAACAGTTGAACACGTTGTAAAGCCCCGGCGTCAGCGTTGATATCAGATTCTCATTGGAAAGACAGAACTGTGACAAACCGTCGCGACAGAACATACCGGCCTATATATAGGGCTTTAAGAGAAGTTATAATGGGTGTACATCTAATGAATATTTATATCTTCTATAAAGTAAACATTTCTGGTTTCTCTAAATCAAAATACGTCCGAGAAAGGTTAGCATTTCTGCACTTAAGAACATAAACAAACGGGGACTCCTTTTATACACACGGTGCAGCACGAAACTCACATTCGCCAGTTAACATATATATCATATATATATAATTATAACGTTATATAACATATATATATAACATGTTATATAACATATATATAACATGTTATATAACATATATATAACATGTTATATAACATATTTATAACATACATATCATATCATTACATATCATCTGTTTTCTCGGATTATATCCCTCTAATTTCTTCTTCAAATTGCATCTTTTGATAAGAGTCCCAGTGCATCCAGGTGGGGGACTTTAATGCAGGGCTGTCCCGCCAACGCGCGGATCTAGAGAGAAGGCCCAGGGCATTCAGGAGCTGTCCAGTGACAAAGAAGCCAGCCTCAATTTCGTGTTCATGAGTGGGAACAAGGCCAGCCCTATTGGTTTTGTCGCGACGTTATTGTCGGTTTTTTATTGCGATGTCTACAGCCAATCCACGACATACCAGGCAGCGGTCTCTAAAATCTTTATTCTTCTCTTGATATCATATACAACTGGCCTGTCGGCCAAGTTGGAATTTCCACACAATCCTATCCCGCTCGCGCACTCCGCAGAGTCGGACACCACTCAGCCAATCCAGAGAGAGCGCGGGACTCGGTGCGTCCCCCTGGGATAGCCGGCGAGCGGGAAACTGGCTGAGAGGCGGGAAACTGAGTGACCGCTCGGACAGGCAACGCTCGCTGAAGTCGAGGACAGGGGCTTTTCTTATTTTTGACGAATTTTCCAATTTGGCCAGGATCTCTATACTTTAACATTGGGCTTACATCCGTTACCATGGACGTCAACAGGACGTCGCTGACGCTTACCAACACGTAGAAAATTGGGCTTCTATTTTTTCATCGCATTTACTTATATAGTAAAAAATCTGCTCATGCGGCAATTTTTTACTTAAATTATGATTTCGAAATATTTTGGAAACACATTTAGAACACATTGTCTGACTCTATAAATGTAACCTTCATGAGAAACAGATCTGTCATAGCATGATGAAAGGTATAACACTGCCGCAATGTGCATATTTCGATGACGTAGTACACAAGAAAGCCACACTTTTTCACATGGGATGCACTAATTTTGCCCCAAAAAAAGGACTGACAACATATCTGGGTTTTAATTGCATACAATAGGTGTACTTCTATGGTAAGAATATAAATCCATCATTTCCAACAAAAATAGCTTTGAGATTTGTCAAGAAAAATACTGCTGGATGAGTAACTTTAAAGCGATGGAAACTATTACTTAAGTAGGTGAACATGAAGCAATTCCACAATGACGTCGGCACACTTTAACTACGTCGATTTTGACGCACCCGTTTCGGCGCTACTTGTCCCTGGATATAATGTACAACGTCATATAAACCGGAAATCACTATGACGTATAATAGCCGAGTAATGGCCTTTGCAAAACCATGACGTCATCACGTAATGGTGACGTCATGGCATGACGAACGACAGCGTCCAAATAATTAAATGCAACCGTTTAGCCCCACAAACCAAAACGTTGACCCAAGCGGTGGTAGGAGCATCAGCCCTTCAGTTATGGCTTGATTCAGGTATGGACACATGCAGAGAGAGAATTGAGTCTATAATAGTGGCAAAGAAACAGATATTATCATAAGTATGTTTTTTATGATAACAAAAGTCAGAATTGACAAAGATTTCGCTATTGTCATCATATAAGTAAGAATTGATGGATTTTAAATGTGATTTAGGTATGCACACATGCAAAGAGAATTGAGTCTACAACAGTGGCAAAAAAGACAGGTATTATCATAAATAGGATTTTTATGATAAAAAAGTCAGAATTGACAAAGGTTTCAACATTGTCAATTCTGACTTTTTCATCATATAAGTATAAATTGATGGTTTTTAGTATGATTTAGGTCTGGACACATGCAGAGAGAGAATTGAGTCTATAATAATGGCAAAAAAGACAGATATTACCATAAATATGTTTTTTATGATAAAAAAGTCAGAATTGACAAAAATTTCACCACTGTCAACTCTGAATTTCTCATCATATAAGTACTAGTAAGAGTTGATGCATTTTCAGTGTGATTTAGGTATGGACACATGCAGAGAGAGAATTTGGTCTATAATAATGGCAAAAAAACATTGTTTTTTTATGATAAAAAGCCTGATAGAGCAATGCAAATTAATGTTTAAGTATACTGGGTATTGACCAGTATAATTTATAATTATAGTGAACATGTGACTTCATCCGATGTGGCAATCCACGCACAAATGCTATTTAATTAATATTTAACAAATAAACTATTTCACCAAAAAAAGGTAAGCACTTAATGATTACAGACAAAGTAATTTATGTAGTGACGTTAACGAATGAATACATTTTCTTGAAGGGGGGGGCAACAACTTTGCTCTTGCCATATGTTTACCTCTTGATAAGTCTTATTTGCGGTACGAGTTTTTTGCTTGCGAGTCGAGTATCCGGCAAAATCAATTTGACGATGACTGTAACACCTCACCCTTACCGGACAGTCAGTGTTTACATATGTTCCAATATAGATAACGTCATTAAATTTATATATTCTAAATGAAACTAAAGTACTATAGGCCTGAATAGTACTATATAGTACTAAATCTATCTACCCCCAGGGGTGGTTTTAATCCACCCACCTCAAGCAAATGTGTGTAAGATGAAATTGTTCACTGACCATTATTGCTATTGCGAAAGAATGCCCATTTTCCTCCGCAAAATCAAAGCCATATGAGGCGTAACCCTCCCTCCGTTTCCAAATTCATAGATCCGCCCCTGCTAATGGAGTGGGGGGGGGGGCAAGGGGAGGTCGTGTTCCCAAGTCACGAAAAATACATTTCTTTATTCCCAGGTCACGATGAATTAAAAGAAGTCCCCGTATACAATGGAAGAGGCGGATACATGTTATAAAGTGGTCATTTCCCAATTCACGGTTATTGTAAATTAATATTAAAATTCCCAGTTCACTATTCATGAAAATCCTCGAGCACGGCGGTCGGCTAATATCCCATTCCCAGTTCACGAAGAAATATTTTCCTCATTCCCAGTTCACGGTGAAATGAAAAACCCATTCCCGAGGAACAGTAATACCCCTTGCCCCCCCCCCCCCCCCCCATTTCTCGCGAATGTTTCTTTTGCGCCCCCCTATTTCAAGCGGGTTCTATCTGACTGGTACGTCTCTCAATGTTAAATCTCGCATCACGCCTACTACTGCGGCGCCCATATGCATGAATGCGGTCCATCTTGTCAAACATCATAACATCAAGTCACCTTAAAGTTATCTTAAGTTTTTAACGGTTCTAAATTGAGATTTTAGCTTAAGATGTATGCAGATTACGCATTCGCAAATTTAGATAAAACTTAGACCAAAACTAAGTTTTGGCCAAAATCTTAGACTTAAGATGCAGGCAGAATACAGGCCCTGATCATGAACGACATTAAACTCAGCGATGTAGGCAAAGAGGAGAAACAGTGGGTGGGTGTATGAAGATGGGTGGCGGTAGAGGGCATGAGGGGAGGTGGGGGGCAGTAAGGGAAAGTGATTTAGTACTACTCGTCGTTAGCATTTGCTCACCCATCAAAATGTCAACAACGGCTGATTTGCATACGGCACTTACGTCTACAAATGCACCCTAAATAAAGTTCGCTTTTCCCATTGTTATATTTTCATATTACAACTACAAAAGTGTCAACGGATATATTTTTGGGACCATATAAGTTCCACTATATATTTGCTTCAACTTGATGTCACATGATACGTTCTATAGATACAGCCTGTCCCTCTGGACTTTGGTCGGTCCGGAACTATATGTTACCTGCGGCAAAGTACGCAACGTAAAGACTTTATCTATTCTTTGGCAAATTCAAGTGGACCATCATGTGATACAATAATACTTTGTTGAGAAAATACTTGTATTATGAAGCGACACCGCCTTGCTGCCTAGTCCAGCCATACTAGACTCGGACCGCGTTTAATATGTTGAACTACTGCCTGCCACGACAGAGCTAGTACATCCCTGACCTGTCTCTTGTCAGCTTGTCAAACAGGCAATGCACGACACACATTTCAAATTGTACATAAAGGAATTTTGGAACGTGAATGTATCCAATGGTTTTCCCACTGATATCCTGGCGTCCGGACGTGAATGTATCCAATGGTTTTCCCACTGATGTCCTGGCGTCCGGACGTGACTGTATCCAATGGTTTTCCCACTGATGTCCTGGCGTCCGGACGTGACTGTATCCAATGGTTTTCCCACTGATGTCCTGGCGTCCGGACGTGAATGTATCCAATGGTTTTCCCACTGATGTCCTGGCGTCCGGACGTGACTGTATCCAATGGTTTTCCCACTGATGTCCTGGCGTCCGGACGTGAACGTATCCAATGATTTTCCCACTGACGTCCTGGCGTCCGGACGTAAAAACGGTTGATGGTTTCGGCGATGCGTCCAGACGTGAGGACGACCTGCACACAGGAGAGCTCCAAGACGCGCTGGCTCCGGACCTGTTTGCGTATCGTGCTGGAGAGTTTAACCCCCGACCATTGTCATCATCGCGACGTTCACATGTTAAAGCCTCCTACTTAGACCATCACTCCATCAATGTGATCAGGGTACAATCCTTGTCAGGTACTCTCCTTGGCGGTACTCTCCAGGCAGGTACTCATGGCGCCATCTGGATCAGTCTCAACATGATTGTTTGACGTAGCCCCCCCCCCCCCCGTAATAACGATGACGCGCACACTAATAGGCTGATAATGACGTCACAATGGGAATTCCCGCCAGGCTCCGGAGTAGGAGTCATATGTCGAGTCCCCGTCCTGCCGCACTTAACACTTTGCCCGGTGACCCATGGTTGTGGTGAGGTGAGTCCTCAGTCCTGCCGCACTTAACACTTTGCCCGGTGACCCATGGTTGTGGAAAGTCCCCAGTCCTGCCGCACTTAACACTTTACCCGGTGACCCATGGTTGTGGTGAGTCCCCAGTCCTGCCGCACTTAACACTTTGCCCGGTGACCCATGGTTGTGGTGAGTCCCCAGTCCTGCCGCACTTAACACTTTGCCCGGTGACCCATATTTGTGGAAAGTCCCCAGTCCTGCCGCACTTAACACTTTACCCGGTGACCCATGGTTGTAGAAAGTCCCAAGTCCTGCCGCACTTAACACTTTGTCCGGTGACCCATGGTTGTGGTGAGTCCCCAGTCCTGCCGCACTTAACACTTTGCCCGGTGACCCATGGTTGTGGTGAGTCCCCGGTCCTGCCACACTTAACACTTTACCTGGGGGCCGGCGCGACAGCTCAGTGGGCTAGAGCGCTCGCATTGAGTGCTCTCGTCACCTGAGAGCCTAACGGCACGTGGGTCGGTGGTTCGAGCCCTGCTGTGGCCATGTTTGTGTGGTCGCAGGATAAAGATCATGTCTTTCTTCGTAATGAGTAGGGGAGTACCCCCGGGGACATGGCTCCACTCTCCCTTCCTTCTCCCATTCACGCGATATGACCAAAAGTGGTTAAAGCGTCCTGAATAACCAACCAACCATAACACTTTGCCCGGTGACCCATGGTTGTGGTGAGTCCCCAGTCCTGCCGAACTTAACACTTTGCCTGGTGACCCATGGTTGTGGTGAGTCTCCAGTCCTGCCGCCTTTAACACTTTGCCCGGTGACCCATGGTTGTGGAAAGTCCCCAGTCCTGCCGCACTTAACACTTTGCCCCGTGACCCATGGTTGTGGTGAGTCCCCAGTCCTGTCGCACTTAACACTTTACCCGGTGACCCATGGTTGTGGAAAGTCCCCAGTCCTGCCGCATTTAACACTTTACCCGATGACCCATGGTTGTGGAAAGTCCCCAGTCCTGCCGCACTTAACACTTTACCCGGTGACCCATGGTTGTGGTGAGTCCCCAGTTCTGCCGCACTTAACACTTTGCATGGTGACCCATGGTTGTGGTGAGTCTCCAGTCCTGCCGCCTTTAACACTTTGCCCGGTGACCCATGGTTGTGGAAAGTCCCCAGTCCTGCCGCACTTAACACTTTGCCCGGTGACCCATGGTTGTGGTGAGTCCCCAGTCCTGCCGCACTTAACACTTTACCCGGTGACCCATGGTTGTGGTGAGTCCCCAGTCCTGCCGCACTTAACACTTTGCCCGGGGGCCCATGGTTGTGGTGAGTCCTCAGTCCTGCCGCACTTAACACTTTACCCGGTGACCCATGGTTGTGGTGAGTCCCCAGTCCTGCCGCACTTAACACTTTACCCGGTGACCCATGGTTGTGGTGAGTCCCCAGTCCTGCCGCACTTAACACTTTACCCGGTTACCCATGGTTGTGGAAAGTCCCCAGTCTTGCCGCACTTAACACTTTGCCCGGGGGCCCATGGTTGTGGTGAGTCCTCAGTCCTGCCGCACTTAAAGCAATATTTCTGTAATTTTTTATATTCCCAACCTCTTCTCCATGTCAAAGTAGTATATTCTGTCTTGAATTTAAATCCTGAAAACCTGTGGGCTATCCAGAGAGAAGCAAATTTGTTCGCCGGAGCAGAAGTTGGTGGCCGGCTTTATATCCGTGCGTGCCTGTTCGCTGTTCGGTATTGTGTGTGATGTCGACCCCGGCTCGCTATCACGTACGCGCGCGATATAAACAAACTGCGCAGTTTTATGTTGAAATTGTTGTTTTACAGACTCAAAGAGATATAAAACATATGTAACCTAATTTTACGATACTTTTAATATTGATTCTAAAATGCAAAAGATCTAAGATGGCGCATGTAAGTGGGCTGCTTTAACACTTTGCCCGGTGGCCCATGGTTGTGAGGAGGCAAGTTCGTTCGGCATTACGTCATCAATCCATTACACTGCCCCCCAAATTAAAGGAGTTTCTTAATAGATACTTTCCCAGCCTCCGGTTGCCTTATGATAGATATCGTTGACACATTTTTCTCCTAACTACAAATGGAAAAGGATCAGAAGTTTTAATTCTGCACCGAATGCCATCGAGATCCCATGTAATGGAGGTGCTGCATCTGATAAAGGAATCACCTATACACACAAGTTTACCTTCAGCGCAAGAGTGACTTTGAATGGCTGGGTAAGTACATGCGGTATATACAGGACTCAGCAATGAACATGCGTTGTCATTTCCAGTGATTGGTTACATTATGATACTCGGACACTGACAGCCTCCCATGAGCGGTTACATTATGATTATGGTGCGCTTGCTCGTCACCAGGGAACAATTGCTTGAGGGTGATTGTGTTGATTCCCTTCGGTTGCACCTTGTGTGAAGGATCTGGCGGATCTTATTGTGAAGGCTATTGCGAAGTGCATAGCTGAGAGTATTGCGAAGTTTATGGCGGAGGTCATTGCGAAGGTTATGGCAGAGGTTATATATTGCGAAGTTTATGTCGGAAACTGAAGTTACTCATGCAACAAAAGTTAATGAGAAACTCTTAAGCTGTTTTGAATGGAAATGATATATTTAGTTTCTTAGCGTAGCCTATGAGATATTTATTACATGCAATAGATAACATGACATGTCGTTGACCAAACTGGTGCCTCGGATGTGGGAAAGTGCGGCTTTCTTGTATATGATACTTTCTTGTAAGCTTATACGTTTTTTGCCTTGTTACAGATAATATATATTACGTTTTGAGCTAGGGTCTCATAATGTGTCAAGGACGATTCTCCTCAAAAAATTAACATCATAAATAAACGTACCGAAGGAAAATTATGATATAATTTTATTGCCGTGAGTTAAATACATCGTCGTGACCTCCATTCTATGATCACAATAAAAACACGGCCTCCCGGAAGTTCTGCTTACTAAAGTACGCACTTACAATCAGTGAATAACCGCCCGTGACTTCCAGGGGCCATGGTGAAAACGACAACAACAAAGTGTCCGTATTGCCAGGTGAGACCCGAGATAAGTAACGAGTACTAAACAGGGAGTGGCCAGACACCACACACAATGGCTGCTCGGCCTGCACGCCGGCTATCACTTTTCATTAACTCCGGAAGATAAGAGTCTCCAGGGGCCAGTTAACCACGCCATCCAGGCTCCCAGAACGCAATATAGAGGCCACAATGTTAGGCCAGCTTTACTAGATCTTATAAATCTACAGGTGTCGAGTTCTTTGTCAGCTATGGCTTCCTCGTCCGCCATCCAGGTGCCGGGTGGGGGGGGGGGGGTGATCTGCCTTTTAGACACCCCGGCTTTCATCATACATTAGGCCTAAATATGCAGGGGTTTGAATGTAGCGGTGATATTTCTTAACATGCTTTTTCTCTGTATGGTCTGTATACCCCGGGTTTGGGGCTGATTTTATAAACCAAACCATGAAAGGTTGTGTAATCAGCGAGGTAGTCGCGACCAGACAGCGACTCCTACCAGTCAGGCAACACACCGCCCGCTTTGTCCCTGAAAGCCGCGTTGCAGATGGTTGGTTGGTTGGTTATTCAGGACGCTTTAACCACTTTTGGTCATATCGCGTCAATTGGAGAAGGAAGGGAGAGTGGAGCCATGTCCCCGGGGGTAACCCCCTACTTTTTACGAAGAAAGACATGGGATCTTTATCCTGCGACCACACAGACATGGTCACAGCAGGGCTCGAACCACCGACCCACGTGCCGTTAGGCTCTCAGGTGACGAGAGCACTCAATGCGAGCGCTCTAGCCCACTGAGCTGTCGCGCCGCTCTAGCCCACTGAGCTGTCGCGCCGCTCTAGCCCACTGAGCTGCCGCGCTCTAGCCCACTGAGCTGCCGCGCTCTATCCCACTGTGCTGTCGCGCCGCTGTAGCCCACTGAGCTGCCGCGCTCTAGCCCACTGAGCTGTCGCGCCGCTCTAGCCCACTGAGCTGTCGCGCCGCTCTATCCCACTGAGCTGCCGCGCTATAGTCCACTGAGCTATCGCGCTCTAGCCCACTGAGCTGTCGCGCCGCTCTAGCCCACTGAGCTGTCGCGCCGCTCTAGCCCACTGAGCTGTCGCGCCGCTCTATCCCACTGAGCTGCCGCGCTCTAGCCTACTGAGCTATCGCGCTCTAGCCCACTGAGCTGTCGCGCCGCTCTAGCCCACTGAGCTGTCGCGCCGCTCTAGCCCACTGAGCTGTCGCGCCGCTCTAGCCCACTGAGGTGTCGCGCCGCTTTAGCCCACTGAGCTGTCGCGCCGCTCTGGCCCACTGAGCTGTCGCGCCGCTCTGGCCCACTGAACTGTCGCGCCGCTCTAGCCCACTGAGCTGTCGCGCCGCTCTAGCCCACTGAGCTGTTGCGCCTCTCTAGCCCACTGAGCTGTCGCGCTCTAACCCACTGAGCTATCGCGCCGCTCTAGCCCACTGAGGTATCGCACCGCTTTAGCCCACTGAGCTGTCGCGCCGCTCTGGCCCACTGAGCTGTCGCGCCTCTCTAGCCCACTGACCTGTCGCGCCGCACTAGCCCACTGAGCTGTCGCGCTCTAACCCACTGAGCTATCGCGCCGCTCTAGCCCACTGAGCTGTCGCGCCGTTCTAGCCCACTGAGCTGTCACGCCGCTCTGGCCCACTGAGCTGTCGCACCGCTCTAGCCCACTGAGCTGTCGCGCCGCTCTAGCCCACTGAGCTGCCGCGCTCTAGCCCACTGAGCTGTCGCGCCGCTCTAACCCACTGAGCTGTCGCGCCGCTCTAGCCCACTGAGCTGTCGCGCCGCTCTAGCCCACTGAGCTGTCGCGCCGCTCCAGCCCACTGAGCTGTCGCGCCGCTCCAGCCCACTGAGCTGTCGCGCCGCACTAGCCCACTGAGCTGTCGCGCCGCTCTAGCCCACTGAGCTGTCGCGCCGCTCTAGCCCACTGAGCTATCGCGCCGCTCTAGCCCACTGAGCTGTCGCGCCGCTCTAGCCCACTGAGCTATCGCGCCGCTCTAGCCCACTGAGCTGTCGCGCCGCTTTAGCCCACTGAGCTGTCGCGCTCTAGCCCACTGAGCTATCGCGCCGCTCTAGCCCACTGAGCTGTCGCGCCGCTCTAGTCCACTGAGCTGTCGCGCCGCTCTAGCCCACTGAGCTGTCGCGCCGCTCTAGCCCACTGAGCTGTCGCGCCGCTCTAGCCCACTGAGCTGTCGCGCCGCTCTAGCCCACTGAGCTGTCGCGCTCTAGCCCACTAAGCTGTCGCGCCGCTCTAGCCCACTGAGCTGTCGCGCCGCTCTAGGCCACTGAGGTGTCGCGCCGCTTTAGCCCACTGAGCTGTCGCGTCGCTCTAGCCCACTGAGCTGTCGCGCCGGCCCCCGTTGCAGATGGAAGGCGGCTGATATTGATAATTGATATGCAATGCCATGTAAACTACGCTGATAAGATAATGGAAAGAACATTGCGGAGATTGTGTATCATTGCACCCTTTGATTATTGCGGAGGATGTGTATCATTGCACCCATTGATTATTGCGGAGGATGTGTATCATTGCACCCTTTGATTATTGCGGAGGATGTGTATCATTGCACCCATTGATTATTGCGGAGGATGTGTATCATTGCACCCTTTGATTATTGCGGAGGATGTGTATCATTGCACCCATTGATTATTGCGGAGGATGTGTATCATTGCACCCATTGATTAT
This sequence comes from Arenicola marina, assembly GCA_964019135.1. Taxonomy (NCBI): domain Eukaryota; kingdom Metazoa; phylum Annelida; class Polychaeta; family Arenicolidae; genus Arenicola; species Arenicola marina. Next base: position 32,026,252 of record OZ025257.1, on the reverse strand, counting down.
TGCGGAGGATGTGTATCATTGCACCCATTGATTATTGCGGAGGATGTGTATCATTGCACCCATTGATTATTGCGGAGGATTTGTATCATTGCACCCATTGATTATTGCGGAGGATGTGTATCATTGCACCTAGTGATCATTAAGTAACTGACTTATTTGATATCGTTTGGTATACAATCCAAGTTTAACCGCTGTTGCGGCAAGAAATCTCGCAATTTCTGATTGTAAACGATTCATTTTGGTCACAAAATAGTGCTTATTTGGTCCAATTCCTGGGCCCAAATGGAACTTTGAAGAAATCACTCATCATATATTTTTTCCACCAGAATAGAATACCTCTTGATGTAATTCTTGAGCAATATTTGGGATATTTGACATTACCCAATTTGACGCATTAAAACGTCCATTTCTTTTTTGAAACTTTCCGTTACAAGACCGCCCAGGGTAAAAGCGTTATTTTAGATAAAACAAAAACATCTGAATATTTTAGATAAATCCCTCTCCTGTTTACAATTAACATGATCAATAGTTACAACGGATCTTGCATTTACGTCACTACGTAAATTACAGCTCTGCTCCACGCTTGATGCCCGAGTTCCCTCAGATTCCGTGATTGTCAATGAACATTAATAATTGTACGTCTGAGATCACCCTGAAGCTGGCATTTTAAGGCCGATAGCGGGGAGGGGGGCCGTGCTGGCCGCGAAAACAAACATACTTGCATCAAAACGAGACCGCCATAGCTTGACAGGGAGGACGATAATCGGAGGATATTTAGCCCAAATTGCTGAAAGCTCTATGAAGCCCAAAGTGCCCGCTGAAAGCTCCATTGTGCCCGCTGAAACGTGTGCTTGGTCACGGACTAATCCCTTTTCCCATAGACATATTTTGAACTTTCGGAGCCCTCCATTGGCGACATTAAGCGCGTTAAAAGGAATATGGAGAGTCTAGGTTTGCCCGTCTTTTGCAACCGGTTCTGATTCTCTAGCGTCGATATTAGGGAAGCGGAGTGTGTAGCTGGGTTTATGGAACAGCAGTTACTTCTGTAAGTTAGGTCGGTCATGTTCGTATTCAAAATAAGGTTATGCACAAACCCAGAGGAAAAGTTTTTCTCCCACTAGTAAAACCCCAAATTTAACCATGTATTTTTACTTTCCCTTTAATCACCATATTATCGCAAAATTTTACAGTATGGCCAGACCAAAGGGAAAAAATCCATGGACGATTTTATTCGGCCATAGACTTTGCTTTCACCCCCCCCCCCCCCCAACTCCCACATATACCACTTTGGTGCACACACGTTGTTGCTAAGTTGTAATACAAGAAATAGAAGTCAGCCAGGAACTTTACGAAGTAAACTTGAAAATTAAAACGTTATATACTTTCGCTCAATTAGCGAGATACGTAGCTAACCTCTTAATTATATGATACCCATGCTTCTTTCCTCAACAACACTATGAGATACCGAATGACAGCTTTCTGTAATTTAAAGCATTACTTCACTTATTGGTTATCTGGTATCTATGACAGGGCAGCCTGCCCTCAACCAAAAACATTCGCTTGTGTCTCGCTGATAGCCGGAAGTAGATGAGTGACATTCGATTCCTGCCCGCTTTCCTGGTGTACGACCTTTCAATTTCCTGCAAATTAAGAAGCAGGAACTGGAAACTCATCTCTCCCAGGGTCCTAAAAACCCGACACACTGGCTGGCTATCACACGGTACATGACGATCGTGTAAGACTCGATAACATATCATCCCCTCGGTGCTCGGTGATTAGTCGATTTATTTGACTGAAGTCTTCTTTCTCTATCGGCTTGTTGGAATAAAACAGGATCAAACTTAATAAACCCTGTCCTTTTCTTCACGGTTCACGGGATTATAGGGGACAGATCACAAGCTATATCGAATCGAGCGTTCTGTTCTATGCACTGATCTATTGCATTGTGTTATGTGTCTTTATGCAATGGGGACCATAATCAGTTTGTAAGGCCTCCTCGACCCCTCTGCTCACAGCAACGGGCAAATCGTACTCAGTGACCTTTCACAGACGTTATGACGTCATCTGGGGTCGGAGACTTGCATGTTTGCAACACATGTATACATGTTTTTTTGCCGTCAGATCTATGGCTTCTAATCTGTGTGCCTGCGCAGCGCTCATATATGTATTGATAAACTGAAATCGTGACATAATGCGCAGAATGGTGGGCTGGAGCAGGGGCTGTCAGCTGTAGGTGAGAGGTCATATCGGTTCAGCCACATGGTGCCCTCGCTGACCCCTTCTCTAGCGCCATCGAGCGGCAGGGAACGAACTATCACGTGGAGATCGGTCCCAGGACGTTTTGTGTAAGATGACTATGATCTGTGCCAACTTGTCACGACGAAGAATGAAATTGGAAAGAGTGAAAAGGTGAATGAGAGAAGATGAAAAAACGCTACTCATCACCATCACTCATTCACCAGCTGAAGTATGACTGCGGTACTCATCGGAAGCCAGCCACAAAATAACAGTGACGGTTTGCTGCGCCATCTCAGTGGTAATACATTAATAACACACTGAAAACAACCTGTGCTATCAGCGAGTTGTACCTGGCTGAGCGAGGCGACTGACGAAGTGGGCAGTGCGCCGGCTATTTGCCACGCGACATTGACACATTTTGGTGCTTTTTCACTAAAAGTTGTCAGATTAGATATCATAAGTTATGCCCATTGTCCATAAAAGGGACGAACTGAAAACCATTACATTATTATTATTATTATTATTATTATTATTATTATTATTATTATTATTATATCATATTAATCGCTAACAGTCAAAGGACCCATTATAAACGAAACCTATATAAGTGGTTCACTGCATTAATTGTCACACTTGGTTTCTTTTCTGTTCTTACAATAGGTATATAATAGGTTGATAAGTGCCCCAAGCGCGAGTTTTGTGTGAATGAAACTATAGACGATGAGGGAGATAGATAAACGAGTTCAGCGGTAAATGTAATACGGTTCTTTGTTCGAACAAACAAACAGCCATGGCAGAACCGCTGAAGGGCTTGGCTGGTCGGCATGAGACAGATTACAATCTCACCGGTTGGTGGAATCGTGGAGCTGACCGGGGCCATATGCCGGGGGAACCCCTGCATACGTTTATCTGATCAGACCCCTGAGTCAGACCCTTCTGAGTGGGGGTCACTAAGCCTCGTCATGAGACGATGGACTAACGCGTCCATTTGACTGAATTACCGTAGTTTTGAAACAATCGATGGTCAAGAAGTGCCAATATCTATGTGTACCATTGCTCCTTGATTGGTTACCAAGGCTCCGTGCAAGATCTCTGGTGCAGTTTGACAATGGCTACTCTCAAGATAATAGGGGAAGAGGGAAAGTTCAGAACATGAAATACTTAATAATTTAAGTAATTTTCTATACCATTTGGTTGCAGGGCGGTATCATTGGGCGCATACGTTGTGTGTGTGTGGGGGGGGGGGGTGGGGGTATAGGTCATGGAGGCAAACAACATGGAGCATTGCTGACACACGAGCTGCAAATACAACAGCCTTTTATCTACTGGTGTGTCTATTTATCCATACAGGGTATTTATATCCGTCGGCAAAACGAACATGCTAAGTGGCACTTGAAAGAAAACACCAACCAGATACATGTAGTTATAGAACGCTTCAGAAGTGTCCCCAAAATACTTGCCACTTACAATACAAAAGGAACTATAAGTGCCTAAGTTACGCCACAGCACGTCTGCACGCTGGTGAAAGACATATGTCACTCAAACTGCATGTGTTTCCCGTTTGTATACGTATTGTCTGGGTGGGGTCCCTTTAAGTGAGATTCCCAAGCGTCGAAAACTTTGCTTGCTATGAGTGTATCGGAAACAGGAGCCTCGAAGGAGGTGCACCTACCAGGGGAATGCCACGTGGAAATACGGCGGCGGGGAGGTGGGAAGGGTTTAACAAGAGGGAGGTGGAAAGTTTTTAACACGTGGGGATGTGGGAATGGTTTGACATGTGGGGAGGTGGGAAGGGTTTACCAGTGTTTAACACACAGGGTTTAACCCGTGAGGATGTGGGGAGGGTTTACCACTTGGGGAGGTGGGAAGGGTTTAACCCGTGGGGATGTGGGGAGGGTTTAACAAGAGGGTGGTGGGAAATTGTTAACATGTGGGGATGTGGGAAGTGTTTAACATGTGGGGATATGGGAAGGGTTTAATATGTTGGAATATGGGAAGGGTTTAACATGTGGGGATATGGGAAGGGTTTAACACTTGGGGATATGGAAAGGGTTTAACATGTGGCGGTGTGGGAAGGGTTTAACATGTGGGTGTGTGGGAAGGGTTTAACATGTGAGGCGTGGGAAGGGTTTAACATGTGGCGGTGTGGGAAGGGTTTAATATGTGGTGGTGTGGGAAGGGTTTAACATGTGGCGGTGTGGGAAGGGTTTGACACATGAGGTTTGTAAAGGCTTTAACACGTGGGGATGTGGGAAGGGTTTAAGAACTGGAGAGGTGGGAAGGATGCACGCGCTGCTCGCTTCTGTACTGCCAATAACACCTTTCGCCTTATTTTCCGCGGGACGGGATTCAAGTTCTAAGGTCGAATTTTAGGTTTGTAGCGCAATATATTAGTATCAGATTCTACGTAAAACGATATTGTTATTAACAGGAGAAGAGTTATATCGATGATAGGTTCTAACTTAAACTAAAAACAGGTCCCATGACGATTTTCGGCAAAATTCGCTGGTATTTCGGTCTCGCACCCGTTACACCGTAAAAATGGCGGCCGAGAGCGGTGAAGACAATGTGCGCTGCTCTGACAGCCCGTTCAGCGCGGGTTCAAGTGCCAGATGACAAGGCACTCACCGACCGCCATAACGGACAACCTTCCTCTTCCACCACGGCTATAATAAGAACGGAACATTTATATATAGCTGGTGCTAGCCACCGATAGCTCGTAAAAAAAACGGCCTTTACGTGGAACGCATTTCACGATTCACTCCACCGGCCATTTTTCACCCCAAATATAAATTGGACCGAAACAGCCCCGCTTGTTTATTGGTCAGGGGTCAAGAGTGTCTTCAACACAGTGCTAATCTTTTTGCTCGGTCATACCTATTCTCTCTCTCTCTCTCTCTCTCTCGCCCCCTATCTGTTATTCAGCATGCCCCGCCCCGCCCCCTTCCCCTCCCCTGTCCCCCGCCCCTGTTCTCTCTTCACGCATTGATGCGCCAACGGTTGAGTGGGGACATCACGGCCAGAGCAGCCATGGCAGTGGCTGATGGAACCTTGTCGGCGTGTAACCGTTTGTAGGAGAGCTAATGGGTAGAAAGGACGAAACGGCCCAAGACACACGTGGGGGTGATACTGTTGGTCTGCAGTAACAATAATCAAGGAGAGAAATGAACAGTAGGCGGGAATTAACCAAGCAATATATAGCAGAGCAATAGCCAATCAATAGCAGAACAACGGCAGAACAATAGCAGAGCAATAGCCAAGCAATAGCCAATCAATAGCCAAGCAATAGCCAAGCAATAGCCGAGCAATACCCGAACAATAGCCAAGCAACAGCAGAGCAATAGCAGAGCAATAGCAGAGCAATAGCCAATCAATCGCCAAGCAATAGCAGAGAAATAGCAGAGCAATAACCGAGCAATAGCCAAGCAATAGCCAAGCAACAGCCAAGCAATAGCCGAGCAATAGCCAAGCAATAGCAGAGCAATAGCAGAGCAATAGCCAAGCAATAGCAGAGCAATAGCAGAGCAATAGCCGAGCAATAGCCGAGCAAGGGCCGAGCAATAGCAGAGCAATAGCAGAGCAATAGCCGAACAATAGCCAAGCAATAGCCAAGTAATAGCCAAGCAATAGCCAAGCAACAGCCGATCAATTGCAGAGCAATAGCAGAGCAATAGCCGAGCAATAGCCGAGCAATAGCCGAACAATAGCCAAGCAATAGCCGAGCAAGGGCCGAGCAATAGCAGAGCAATAACAGAGCAATAGCAGAGCAATAGCCGAGCAATAGCCAACCAATAGCAGAGCAATAGCCAAGCAATAGCAGAGCAATAGCCGAGCAATAATAGAATGCAATAGCCAAGAAATAGTCGAGAAATAGCCGAGCAAAGCCAAGCAACAGCCGAGCTGACCACGTGGTGCTAGCTCACACTGTCATTGACGTTGTCTGCTGAGGAACTAACACACACTTGACGACCCAGATTCCGTAAAGCCTTGAAGCCCGGGCGGGGGGGGGGGCGGGTACTTAATACATTGCTGTGGGTGGGGGTGTTTCGCGGTAAAGCCAAGCAATAGCCAATCAATAGCCAAGCAATAGCCAAGCAATAGCCGAGCAATACCCGAACAATAGCCAAGCAACAGCAGAGCAATAGCAGAGCAATAGCAGAGAAATAGCAGAGCAATAACCGAGCAATAGCCAAGCAATAGCCAAGCAACAGCCAAGCAATAGCCGAGCAATAGCCAAGCAATAGCAGAGCAATAGCAGAGCAATAGCCAAGCAATAGCAGAGCAATAGCAGAGCAATAGCCGAGCAATAGCCGAGCAAGGGCCGAGCAATAGCAGAGCAATAGCAGAGCAATAGCCAAGCAATAGCCAAGTAATAGCCAAGCAATAGCCAAGCAACAGCCGATCAATAGCAGAGCAATAGCAGAGCAATAGCCGAGCAATAGCCGAACAATAGCCAAGCAATAGCCGAGCAAGGGCTGAGCAATAGCAGAGCAATAGCAGAGCAATAGCAGAGCAATAGCCGAGCAATAGCCAAGCAATAGCAGAGCAATAGCCAAGCAATAGCAGAGCAGTAGCCGAGCAATAATAGAGCAATAGCCGTGGAATAGCCAAGAAATAGTCGAGAAATAGCCGAGCAAAGCCAAGCAACAGCCGAGCTGACCACGTGGTGCTAGCTCACACTGTCATTGACGTTGTCTGCTGAGGAACTAACACACACTTGACGACCCAGACACTTGACGACCCAGATTCGGTAAAGCCTTGAAGCCCGGGCGGGGGGGGGGGGGTACTTAATACATTGCTGTGGGTGGGGGTGTTTCGCGGTAAAGCCCCCCCCCCCTTTTCCTCCGCCCAAATCCGCTCGGTCGTGGCGTTTTACGGCAAAATTCCGCTTGGAAGGGCTATTTTTTTCAGAGCGACCCCACCCCCGATAGCAAGTTTTCAAATATCCGCTCTATAGAGGTATCTTTTTCATCACAAATGTCCGCTTCCTCAGGCATCAAGGGGCACCCGCGGAACACCCCCACCAGATTCGTATAACAGTGCCACCCCCCCCCCCCGGGCCATGAACAGAATCAGTGACCAGGTCCCAGGCTGCCACAGCGCGCAGGGCGCCAGAATGGGGGACCATGGATAACATGCAAGCAACTAAATCCCCCCTTGTACGACATAAAAATTGTACATTTCCATTAAGTTTTTTTAAACACTGTTCGAATGATGTCATTTATTGAAGGCTATTTATTTCGCATGCGTGGCACTGCCTTCATGGAGTTGCTGAATGGGGGGGGGGGGGTAACAGTCATTCTAACCTCAAGCTCATGCTCTTCATCTTCCCCTTTTCACATCCCACTTCCCACCTTTCAGCTCCCAGTTGCCACCTCCCACTTACCATCATTGTTCACTACTCATCTCCTACCTCGCATTTCTCACCTTAACTTCTCATCTCCCACATCTCACCTCTCACTTCGCACTTCTCACCCGGCTCCCATTTCTCAATTTTCATCTTCCCCTTTACACTTCTCACTCCCATTTCCCACTTCAGAACTTCCGCTTCTGTCTCCAACTGTTCATCTTTCACCTTCCACTTGGCACTTCTCACATCCCACTTCTCACATCCAACTCCTCACATCCCACTTCTCACATCCCATTTCTCACATCCCACTTCTCACATCCCAATTCTCACATCCCACTTCTCACATCCAACTTCTCACATCCCACTTCTCACATCCGACTTCTCACATCCGACTTCTCACATCTCACTTCTCACATCCCATTTCTCACATCCCACTTCTCACATCCAACTTCTCACATCCCACTTCTCACATCCCACTTCTCACCATCAACATTCCACTTCTCACCTTGAACATCCCACTTCTCACCTTGAACATCCCACTTCTCACCTTGAACATCCCACTTCTCACCTTGAACATCCCACTTCTCACCTTAAACATCCCACTTCTCACCTTGAACATCCCACTTCTCACCTTGAACATCCCACTTCTCACCTCACCTTTTTGACCTCCGCTGCGGGATGCGACCTAGTTTTTGCCCTTCACCCCCCCCCCCCCCCCGGGTGTTGTCCTGGCACATGGCAGTGAATCACAATGGTTCCCACGTTGTAACACCACCCCCCCCCACCTCACCCAGACCCACACTCCCCTATATCACACCCCGACGGGACCACCCCAGGCGTACACTTGTCACTGTTTCTAGCATTAGCTACTCATAATGCTTGTATTTGAACACTTCGTGGAACACATAGTTGTGGCTTTTCCCGAGACGCTTCAAACATTACACATGTACCTACATTATGAGCTGTTTTTCCTGCAGTTATTGCTCGGTGGCTTTGCGTTAATAATGGCTGCCGTTGGCAAGGGGGGGGGGGAGCGGGCAATCTCTCCCCTCTCCGCGCACCCCTCCCCTCCATCTGCTGCAAAAGTAGCTATAAATCACGGGAACTCTCGAAGCTATTCCTCACGTGAATGGGGCAATAATAGTGGGCCGTTACTGCGGCCACCGACATCCCGGCCCTCAGCCCTCTCACGGCAACGTACGACCCCAAGAGAGACATAACTCCAACCGGACACCCTCCTCCCAACCCCCACAGCACGCCCCCGCCCCCCTCCCAACCCCCACAGCACGCCCGCCGCCACCCTCCCTCTCCCAACCCCCACAGCACGCTCGCCACCCCCCTCCCTCTCCCAACCCCCACAGCACGCCCCCGCCTCCCTCCCAACCCTCACAGCACGCCCGCCGCCCCCCTCCCTCTCCAACCCCTACAGCACGCCCCCGCCCCCCTCCCAACCCCCACAGCACGCCCCGCCCCCCTCCCAACCCCTACAGCACGCCCGCTGCCCCCCTCCCTCTCCAACCCCCACAGCACGCCCCCGCCCCCCTCCCAACCCCCACAGCACGCCCGCCGCCCCCCTCCCTCTCCCAACCCCCACAGCACGCCCCCGCCCCCCTCCCAACCCCTAGCACGCCCCCCGCCTCCCTCCCTCTTCCAACCCCCACAGTACGCTCCCGCCCCCCTCCCAACCCTCACAGCACGCCCGCCGCCCCCCTCCCTCTCCCAACCCCCCACAGCACGCCCCCGCACCCCTCCCAACCCCTAGCACGCCCCCCGCCCCCTCCCTCCTTTCCTCACCTACCTCCTCAGCCCGTTCCCACACAACCTTTGGCTTACGGGTATATAACTCACTTTTGTCCAGACCTATTTTCTGGGTCAAGGTAGCCTGTCTAATTTGTATCTTTCAGTTATTATTTATACCGGTGAACGCTGACAAGGTCATGACGATAGCGGTAGCGGGACAATGGGGGCCGGATGTGAATAATAGTGAGCTGATAAACAGTGAGACGAGGCGGAGAAAGGACGCGAGGAACTGCCTCTGGACACGTGAAAAGAAAGTCCTGTGGATTTATTGCCTGCTGCAGCATATCGTTATGTAGTGTGATCATAAAGCATCGGGAACAAGTCTCTTACACTGTGAGCAGCCTGTGAGGAACCTCTTCTGCAGGAAATTAAACCTGTGATAATTTTTTTGTTCGACGTATTGGAAAACGTCTACTTGTATTTTAAGACGTGTGCAAAACATATGTCATTCAAAAGCAAAATGAAAGCATTATTTATAATTTGGTGACAGATGGATCCACAGTGTTAGTAGCATGTAATAGTCTCCATGACCACCCCCCCCCCTCCGCAACAGGGTCTCCATAGCCACCGCCCCCCCGCCGCGGTAGGTTCTCCATGGCCAAACCCCCCCCCCCGCCGCGGCAGTGTCTATATGGCCACCCGCAGCGACAGGGTCTAGATGGCCACCACCCCCACCCCCCCCCCCCTGTAATAATATTGCCCCAAGAATCGCTTACAGCACCGATCATTTGACCAATTACAACATTGAAAAATAATTGTACGTAACAAACAATACTGTGACACCCCCCACCCGCAGCGACAGGGTCTAGATGGCCACCCCCCCCCCCCGCAACGGCAATGTGTCCATGCCCCCCCCCCAGCCTCGGCAGGGTCTACATGGCCACCGCCCCCCTCCCCCCCGGCAGGGACTACATGCCCCCCTCCCCCCGCAGCGGCAGATCCAGAGCACGGATCCCGAGCACAGATCCCGAGCACAGATCCCGAGCACAAATCCCGAGCACAGATCCCGAGCACAGATCCCGAGCACAGATCCCGGGCACAGATCCCGAGCACAGATGCCGAGCACATATCTCGAGCACAGATCCAGAGCACAGATCCAGAGCACAGATCCAGAGCACGGATCCCGAGCACAAATCCCGAGCACAGATTCCGAGCACAGATCCCGAGCACAGATCCGGGGCACAGATCCCGAGCACAGATCCCGAACACAAATTCCGAGCACAAATCCCGAGCACAGATTCCGAGCACAGATCCCGAGCACAGATCCCGGCACAGATCCCGAGCACATATCCCGAGCACATATCCCGAGCACAGATCCCGAGCACAGATCCCGAGCACCGATCCCGAACACAGATCCCGAGCACAGATCCCGAGCACAAATCCCGAGCACCGATCCCGAGCACAGATCCCGAGCACATATCCCGAGCACAGATCCCGAGCACCGATCCCGAACACAGATCCCGAGCACAGATCCCGAGCACAAATCCCGAGCACCGATCCCGAGCACAGATCCCGAGCACAGATCCAGAGCACATATCCCGAGCACAGATCCAGAGCACAGATCCCGAGCACGGATCCCGAGCACAGATCCAGAGCACATATCCCGAGCACGGATCCCAATAACAGATCCCGATCACGGATCTCGATCACATATCCCGATCACCGATCCCGATCACCGATCCCGAACACCGATCACAAGACGGATCGCGAGCACGGATCCCGATGACAGATCCGGAGCACCGATCCGAATCACGCATCCCGAGCGGGATTGGGTGACAAACAACGACTCAAGCCGATAGGCTGCCGTTGCGTGTTTGTTCTTTCCATTATTACAAAGCCAACCTACCGTGGAGTGCAAACTCGAAAGTTTACAGGAAACGTTTTTTTTTTCTCAAAGTGCTCTGGCCGCGGATCACTTCGAATGAGGGAATGTTATTGTGCAGCTCGTTCTAAAAAGTGTCCGCTTCCGAACAACAACAAACTTCGCCACATCCTGAATGCGTCTCTGTCACATGACAACTTTTTGTGTCGCGTCAGAAATTTATGATTATTATTAGAAGTAGGCCTATAATAAAAAGGCGGGACTATTACTAGAAGTGAAGCAATAAAGTTATGACCATTATTAGAAGTATGATAAGAAAGATCTGACTATTATTAGACGTATCATAAACAGACAGGATTATAATAGGACTGTCTGAATGCTGTTGATGACGTCACACGGTGGTGTTGGTATTTGTGTTTTATTTCAAATCAACAATTCGACAACATGGTACATAAAAGTATATTAAACAGCCGTAAAGCGGGGTCACATCGAAATGTCTATTGATTAATGCATTCTGTAATTCTGAATCCACGTTTTTCCATTGCTGTAGGCGGCTGAAAGGTAATACATGTTATAATTTCTCCGTATTTATTATATCAGGGGACTGTTGGGTATGTGCGTGGAAAGGGAGGGGGGCACACGGTGGTGTTAGCCAGCAGGAGAGACAGAGGCAGCATCCTTCAGGCGACTGCTGGCCTCGTGGTCGTGGTATATATATATATATGATCGATCTCACATTGACACCAGGGCGTTAAGTGTTGCTCTGTACATTGTGATATGTAAATAGTGCATGCCCAGTAATTGTTTCTCCTCAAATCACTCTCTTATTGTATCGCGCCCCCTGACGAACAGCCGTGGGAACGTGTCGTGGCTGCGGAGTAACCGTGAAACGCTCGGATTATACCCTGCACCTCCCCCATCCTCGCCGTCCCCATGACATCCACCTCATGACCACCATCCCTACCTTACCTCATCCCTACCCCAACCCCCAGTCCCTCACATCCTTACAGTTCCCCACCCTCGGCTTTCCCATTATATCCATCCCATGAATCGCAACACGACCCGACCCACCCCTACCTCCACCCGCACTCACAGGCCTCCTCTCACTGACCCCCACCCCCAGTCCCTGACATCCTCCCCATCACCCCCAACCCCAGTTCCTGACATCCTCCCCATCACCCCCAACCCCAGTCCTTGACCTCCTCCCCTTCACCCCCACCCACAGTTCCTGACATCCTCCCCATCACCCCCAACCCCAGTCCCTGACATCCTCCCCATCACCCCCACGCCCAGTCCCTGACCTCCTCCCCATCACCCCCACGCCCAGTCCCTGACCTCCTCCCCATCACCCCCACCCCCTGACATTCTCCCCATCACCCCCACGCCCTGACATTCTCCCCATCACCCCCACGCCCAGTCCCTGACCTCCTCCCAATCACCCCCACCCCCTGACATTCTCCCCATCACCCCCACGCCCTGACATTCTCCCCATCACCCCCACGCCCAGTCCCTGACATCCTCCCAATCACCCCCAACCCCAGTCCTTGACATCCTCCCAATCACCCCCACGCCCAGTCCCTGACATCCTCCTCATCACCCCCACCCCCTGACATTCTCCCCATCACCCCCACCCCCTGACATTCTCCCCATCACCCCCACCCGTAGTCCCTGACATCCTCCCAATCACCCCCAACCACAGTCCCTGACATCCTCCCCATCACCCCCACGCCCAGTCCCTGACTTCCTCCCAATCACCCCCACCCGTAGTCCCTGACATCCTCCCAATCACCCCCACCCGTAGTCCTTGACATCCTCCCAATCACCCCCACGCCCAGTCCCTGACATCCTCCCCATCACCCCCACTCTCAGTCCCTGACATCCTCCCCATCACCCCCACGCCCAGTCCCTGACCTCCTCCCCATCACCCCCACCCCCTGACATTCTCCCCATCACCCCCAACCCCAGTCCCTGACATCCTCCCAATCACCCCCAACCCCAGTCCTTGACATCCTCCCAATCACCCCCAACCTCAGTCCCTGACATCCTCCCCATCACCCCCACCCGTAGACCCTGACATCCTCCCAATCACCCCCAACCACAGTCCCTGACATCCTCCCCATCACCCCCACCCCCAGTCCCTGACATCCTCCCAATCACCCCCAACCCCAGTCCTTGACATCCTCCCCATCACCCCCACCCCCAGTCCCTGACATCCTCCCCATCACCCCCAACGTCAGTCCCTGACATCCTCCCAATCACCCCCACCCCCAGTCCCTGACATCCTCCCCATCACCCCCATACCCAATCCCTGACATCCTCCCCATCACCCCCACGCCCAGTCCCTGACATCCTCCCCATCACCCCCACCCCCAGTCCCTGACATCCTCCCCATCACCCCCACCCCAGTCCCTGACATCCTCCCCATCACCCCCACGCCCAGTCCCTGACATCCTCCCCATCACCCCCACCCCCAGTTCCTTGCAGGATTAATATAGACATTCCATTGTCTTACGATCACAATGGAAGAGTTTAGCGAGAAATTAGTTCAAAATAACGGGTCAAAGTTCGAAGCGCTTCACGCCTCTGATTTAGAAAAGTTAGTTCGAAAGTAACATAATTTAATTAATTAAAATCGGATCAATTCGTCCGGTACGGTACCAGTAGCCCAGTAAATGCTAAACGGCGGTGTATTTGATGCCAAACTGCCAATATATCTTATTTCGATTCATTTTTAATTTTTGCGTATGAATCACCACAGGAATAACACCAAGCTTCAGCCCATCACCGCTTCGAAAGAGAGCGATAATCGAGATACTTCGGCCACTTCTCCCCTGGTGGTTGCGCAAGTTGACTACGTGGAGGTCACCGGGTGAGAGTGTCGCACTCAGCCTTCCCTCTCCCCTCACCGTACGTAAAGAAGTCACGCGCCAACGTTAACTCTGCACCAACGAGTGGATTCAAACATAAACAGTAGTTAATACACGGCTTGAGCATCGCAAGCATCTACTTAAACACTCTTATTAGTTCAGAGCTCCATAGTTCACCCCTTTATATCTATCTGCCTTGCACCACCATGAGCGCACGCCGCTCTCTCCAGCCCCTCCCCTCCCCCACCTCCTCTCCTCGCAGCACCAGGCAGGCAGTGACACGGTGACATGACATCACAGCTGCACAACGTGGGTTACAAATAGGATTTTTACGGGTTACTATTTTAAGATTTTATTTCCAAAAGTTGCATGAAGACTGAGGGTTTTATGTGTGGCGTGTGAACCCGACTTTCGTAGATGTTGTACTTAGTGAACTGACTCATCACTCCCAGAATAACGAACGAGGCTATCGCGTGCTCGTGTGACCGGAAGTCACGTGCAATTGTCAGAACGCGGCTTAAACAGTTTGTGACAAAACCACGTTAGTTTATTATTGTGCTCCATTTACCCGTTTAAACAGCCCGGGACCTAATGTTTGCTATTTTGAATAATGCGTTCAGTCCTTTCATGGAATCAAAGCCAAAGTTAACTTCGATTGGCTTAAAATACCAATTCGCAGATCCAGCCATATTTTAATTGATTAATATAAATACTATCAAATAATATCGATAATACAAATTATTTTATTAAGGATAGATTGATTGCGTCAGACACCATTTCAGAGAATGGGTTCCGGTTTCGGTTTGCATTACGGCGACGTCACGTGACATGGAAGCGCATACGGTGTGTATCAGGTACCTTGTTCCGGTCGGTGTTCATTCGTTAGTCAACATAATTATGTTTGCGTTTAAAGTGGCAAGTCTATCGTGTTCCTTACGTGGAGAAAACATACATGGATCATGCTCTTGTACAGTGTATTGGCCTGCTGGCTAGCTGTAGCCCCAGTCCATATGACGGTCGTAGGCGCGTAGACAAATTTATGTCCGGCTGGGGGTTGTGGAACTGGGGTGGCCGGAACAGCCGGAGCGGAAGTGTTAAGATAGCATAATCGAAAGAGGCAGCATCAAGGAATGCACCATGCACTAACGGGGAATAATGCACCGACACCAGGGAATGCACCATGTAGCATACGAAAGGGGATTAATGCACAAAAGATAAAGGAATAAACCATGTAGCTTACGAAAGGGGAATATTGCACAAAAACCAAGGAATGCATAATTCACTAACGGGGAATAATGAGCGAAAGCCAATGAATGCACCATGTACTAACGGGGAATAATGAAAGAAAGCCAATGAATGCACCATGTACTAACGGGGAATAATGAAAGAAAGCCAATGAATGCACCATGTACTAACGGGGAATAATGAAAGAAAGCCAATGAATGCACCATGTACTAACGGGGAATAATGAAAGAAAGCCAATGAATGCACCATGTACTAACGGGGAATAATGAAAGAAAGCCAATGAATGCACCATGTACTAACGGGGAATAATGAAAGAAAGCCAATGAATGCACCATGCACTAACGGGGAATAATGAAAGAAAGCCAATGAATGCACCATGCACTAACGGGGAATAATGAAAGAAAGCCAATGAATGCACCATGTACTAACGGGGAATAATGAGCGAAAGTGAATGAAAGCACCATGCACTAACGGGGAATAATGAAAGAAAGCCAATGAATGCACCATGTACTAACGGGGAATAATGAAAGAAAGCCAATGAATGCACCATGTACTAACGGGGAATAATGAAAGAAAGCCAATGAATGCACCATGCACTAACGGGGAATAATGAAAGAAAGCCAATGAATGCACCATGTACTAACGGGGAATAGTGAAAGAAAGCCAATGAATGCACCATGTACTAACGGGGAATAATGAAAGAAAGCCAATGAATGCACCATGTACTAACGGGGAATAATGAAAGAAAGCCAATGAATGCACCATGTACTCACGGGGAATAATGAAAGAAAGCCAATGAATGCACCATGCACTAACGGGGAATAATGAAAGAAAGCCAATGAATGCACCATGTACTAACGGGGAATAGTGAAAGAAAGCCAATGAATGCACCATGTACTAACGGGGAATAATGAAAGAAAGCCAATGAATGCACCATGTACTAACGGGGAATAATGAAAGAAAGCCAATGAATGCACCATGCACTAACGGGGAATAATGAAAGAAAGCCAATGAATGCACCATGTACTCACGGGGAATAATGAAAGAAAGCCAATGAATGCACCATGCACTTACGGGGAATAATGAAAGAAAGCCAATGAATGCACCATGCACTAACGGGGAATAAAATGAAAGAAAGTCATTGAATGCACCATGCACTAACGGGGAATAATGCACAAAAGTCAAGGAATGCACCATGCACTAACGGTGAATAATGCACAAAAGTCAAGGAATGCGCCATGCATTAACGGTGAATAATCCACAAAAGCCAAGGAATGCACCACGCACTAACGGTGAATAATGCACAAAAGCCAATGAATGCACCATGTACTAACGGTGAATAATGCATAAAAGCCAAGGAATGCACCATACACTAACGGGGAATAATGCACAAAAGCCAAGGAATGCACCATGTACTGACGGTGAATAATGCACAAAAGCCAAGGAATGCACCATACACTAACATTGAATAATGCACAAAAGCCAAGGAATCCACCATGTACTAACGGTGAATAATGCACAAAAGCCAATGAATGCACCATGTACTAACGGGGAATAATGCACAAAAGCCAAGGAATGCACCATGTACTAACGGGGAATAATGCACAAAAGCCAAGGAATGCACCATGTACTAACGGGGAATAATGCACAAAAGCCAAGGAATGCACCATGTACTAACGGGGAATAATGCACAAAAGCCAAGGAATGCACCATGTACTCACGGGGAATAATGCACAAAAGCCAAGGAATGCACCATACACTAACCGGGAATAATGCACAAAAGCCAAGGAATGCACCATGTGGCTTACAGGATCAGCTTAAGGTGACAGTAAATGAGGGTTGATTCATTCCGCCAGGGACGGACTGTTTGACCAACCACACGCTGCGACCCCTTGCGGAGACCTCTCGCACTCGCATGGCGTCCTAATCATCGATCTGCGTACAGTAAATATTGATATAATGTGTATACAGGGCCGCCCCGATGTATGTCTGCATACATGTGGCATGCCGAGCCCGCGGAGAGAGGGAGAGAGAGAGAGAGAAGCGGGGGGGCGGGCGGCTGCCAGCTCCTGCCATTGCACCGGCGCGACCCCGGCGGGTCAGTCGGTGCTGCGGTCGTCGCTTCCTGCCTGACACCTCAAGTTTGAGACGCGACTGATGATCATACCTAGTTGCCGCCCATCCGCTGATGGTTTACATACAAAGGATGGGGGCAAAAACTGGGTCAGAATTCGGGATAAGAAAAGACTAAGAGGGAAACATAAAGCGGTAATAAAGGCCAAAAATAGCCAAGGTTGACAAGTCGACTCGTGGGATCGCGCCTCGACAGCAGGTACGTCCGTCCCCGCCATCAGCTCGCCTCCAACCTCACCGTTACCGCCACCCCTCCACCCACAACGCCCTCCCTCCACCCACACCACCACCCCTCCACCCACACTCAAACCGCCACCCCTCCACCCGCATACAGAATGCCACCCATACTCCCACACCGCCACCCTTGTCGGGTTTTTTTGGTACACACCGCCGTATATTAAGACAGACAAAAACGTCAGCGCAATTCATGTCGTTTAACGGAAATAGCCACGGAGTGAAGAAAAAGAAAGCGATCCTGCTTAGGGGGAAGTTCTTGTCTTTACTACCCTGGCCACTTTCGAGAAAAGTTCACTTGCTCAGCCCTGTTGGTGAGCAATATGAGAAATATTTAGGAGTAAAAAAAGACAATCTGTATTGGGTACTTTACTGAGGGAGAGGAGAAGAAAAGCTAAATACAGTCAGTTGTACATAAATTACCGTGTTTTTTTCCGGGGCAGATGCAGTGCGTGATTTATGTGACTGGTTCGGCCACGTGACTCAACGAGAACGTAAAGACAACTTATCCTTATTGCCGCATTACCTTCTGACTCACCAACATTTAAAAGTTCCGCGACTGTAATAAAATTAAAAAAAATTAATTTCACTATCCGTCTTAAACTTGCTCATGCAACACAGTTCTCCTTTCAAATCATACATGGAAATCATATTTTTAGTTTCTTGTTCCTTGCATATACAAATATGTAGTGTACCAGAAATAAATGCAAGAATGTGTTGTTGAATACGAAGGCAAATGCGTGTCATTTCCTAAATGTGGCTTTGTTACGTCATGTATACTACGGCTAATGTAGAGATCGCGGCCATTGTGTTCTGCATTGTGTTTACAGGAAGAAATATGTGACTTCTCGCCGAGTTAATACCAACAAGATAAAGATTCTGATAAACCTGTGTTTAAAAAATGGAAATGATATATTTAGGTTCTCATTGTATATAAAATATGTAATGTGCAATAAATAAAAAGGCTGGTTGCAAGGGTCCTTTTTGTCAGAACGGTGTGGGAAAGTTTGGCTTTCTTGTGTACTCCGTCATCTAAAGTTGGACAATGATGGCGTAAGATCTGGTACAATATCAGACCATATCTCCAGTAAGATCTGGTACAATATCAGACCATATCTCCAGTAAGATCTGGTACAATATCAGACCATATCTCCAGTACGTTTTAAAACAGAGCTTAAAAGTCCACCGGCGATGGTTGGTTTAGTGGGATGCTACGGAGAGAGCCATGCCACGGGAGTAATCCCCTTCCGAAGTGAGACATGTAATTTTTATCCTGGACGATCATTTGTACAGATGAGGTTCGAAACGTGATAACTGTTCGTTCACAATAAGGACTCGCCAATGGAAGACAATGGCCAGGTGTTTAATAGGATAACAGAATAACGGATAATGGAAATAATTGTGTACTACCATATTCTGCTGAATACATCAGCAAACATGCACAAATTCAATCAATGAAGATTACCCATCAATCATTATGAATCCACAGCACAAAACTTCCGAATATACAGCACAGATTACAAAAAAACATATGGCCTGCTATGTAACATGCGATGTCGTTTCAGTCGACATGTAATTGTCCCTCATGCACGTTTTTTATGTTCGTGCAGGTTAAAATCCGCGTCTTTCTTCTCACAAGAGGAGGTGGTTTCCATCGGAGACATGGCTTCTCGCGGTCGTCCAGACTTCTGCTATGTGAGGATCAACACTTATTCCAGCAGACACCTCGTATGACTCACTCCTGCCATTTATTATAATAATATATTTCCAGCTTCGTTTTATTCGCCATCTATTATTTGATATACGAAATGTGGTTACTCCGCAAAAGTGGGCATATATTATGCATTCAACACATCAAACACATACTGGTTACCTCCTTTCTCAAATACACCTGCGGTCCAATTCATCTGAATATTTGCATAAATATAAAGCAACGATTGTTGCATAATCCATTTCATGGGGTGAACGATGGGGGATCAACCGGCTTCAGTCAGCTGATGTAGGCCTATACCCTTCGGAAGCGAGTGATGCAAATGACGTACACTCATGTATATTTTAAAACGACCCACATCTACACGTTGCGGCGAACATGTGGCGATCTAGACGATGTAGGTATTTTCTCAGAGGTATTTTCTGTAGGTCTACCCCATGGATTTTTCCTGTGGCTCGTTCTCGGCGTAAAATACAAGAACTGTGTCTCGTGTGGGCAGAAAAACTGCATTCATGAATAGAATTATAGGCATACATCCAACCTGCTTATGTTTATCAAGCAGGCGGGAATCTATTAATGTACATGATCGCTATTGCCAGTACAATAATGTTGAGCATTATGCCATTTTGGGGCACACGGTGTCAACACAGTGGCTTGAATGACAACTTCCATTCACCAACTTTATTGGTACTAAAAGCCGTTCTCTATTGCCGTGTTGTGACATATTAACCCGCTGGGACTAAGAACGAGGGTGGGGTCGCTGAATGAGCGGCAGCGGTGTACAACGCTAGGTCAATACATTACCGACACATTCCCGCTCTACCCCCAGCTCCTCACCAACTTGTCATTCACCAACCTATCAAATACGTTATACATTGACGCTTTGGAAAGAAAAACTCTTTTTTTAGTATCCTGATCCATCGCTATTGATCTAGAAATAATATAAAAAGGGTTCCTAGCGTACTTCATATGTTCATGCGCAACCAAACTTGACAACGCCCTTTCGTCCGATATGTTCAAATGACAACACCCTTTCGTCCGATATCTTCAAATAACAACGCCCTTTCGTCCGATATCTTCAAATGACAACGCCGTTTCGGCGCTGCTGACCGCACATGGCAACCCCATTTGACGCCATAATAAGCTTTTTTAATTTATTTAATTACTTTGATATTATTCACATTAATGAGGCAGATGACCGTGGGACGAAAAAATTGGCAATAGCGAGTGTGTGTGTGGGGGGGGGGGGGGGAGGGGTACTGATTCAGTGCATTAAGGAAACTTTTCCGAGACTTAACATAAAAAAAAAAAAATTTTCATTGAGATGTGTAGGCCTATAACACACTTTAAAGGATATATTATCGTTGTGACTACATTTTGGATTGGCAATCTATCATAAGGTTATATAACATTTGATTAGTAAAATCAGAAGGGCGGATTATTACCAAGAAAAATGGTTCAACGTGTTCTTGGCATTGTATATTATGCATCGGCGGCAGGAATACTTCATCGTTGTTGCCTGGATTATTACAGAGAAATTTCACAATGGAAAGAAGCAGTAACGGCATGAGTTTGCTCACCAGTCGTCATTCCTCGCGTTGGGTGATGTGTTTGTGTGCGACTTTTCTCATATGCAGGTCGCGTGTCAGCCCGTCATAACAGACACGTTGGGCACGATATATCTTTTACTTGTTAAGTGGTTCCAAGAACCAAAACTTCTTTACATTATTGATGAAATAGTGAAAAAATTTGGAGGTCTACAGCACTGTAGCTTTCCCCTATTATATCTTGCTAAAGTCGTTTTCTATCAATGTTCTATATACCGTGTTACAAGTACGTTGGCATAGAAAAAATTTCGCAAATGGTCGCTTTTGCGGCCCTGATTTTCGGCGTCTAAATTTGACCACCGGTGTTTAATTATTTTGACAAGTTAGAGGTAATCAAGATAATTTATCTTAGTGTTATATTTATTTTTAATCTCTCATACGTTATCATTTTACCTTCTCCACCAATTTGAAATCTGATATCAAAACACAGTTATTTTTATTTTTCCCTGCGAAACTATGCTTTATGTCGTGAAAGACGTCAAACTCGGTTTTCAGAGCAGAAATGCGGGTTTTACGTCTTACCACCCGTAAAGCCCAGTTTTTCTGAAAGTGACACCCACTTTTACCGTTGCAAGGATCCCGTATCTAGGATTGGTGATTCCGCGCTTTCTCGGCCAATCATGTTGATAAAACACGAGTTTCAGAGCAAAAAACCTAGTTTCGTGAGGTGAAAGTAGGTTTCATGCGATGAAACCCGGATTTACGCACATAAAACTTAGTGTTTCGCGAGGTGAAACTTTCACGAATTATGACACCTTTTGCTTGCCATAAGCGCCCAGCCCACCGCGTGTCCGCTCGCAGCCCAGAAGGGCGTTCGGCTTACATCGAGTGTGCTCAGCTGGGCCAGCCCTACCGGCCGGTGCGTGGTCCAGTGCACTCTGCTGGGCCAGCCCAAGCGGCCAGTGTGTGGTCCAGTATGCTCTGCTGGGCCAGCCCAAGCGGCCGGTGCGTGGTCCAGTGCACTCTGCTGGGCCAGCCCAAGCGGCCGGTGCGTGGTCCAGTGCACTCTGCTGGGCGAGCCCTAGCAGCCGGTGTGTGGTCCATAGTCAGCTAGGCCAGCCTAAGCGGCCGGTGTGAGGTCCATGGTCAGCTAGGCCAGCCCAAGCGGCCGGTGTGTGATCCAGTGTGCTCTGCTGGGCCAGCCCAAGCGGCCGGTGTGTGATCCAGTGTGCTCTGCTGGGCCAGCCCAAGCGGCCGGTGTGTGGTCCAGTGTGCTCTGCTAGGCCAGACCAAGCGGCCGGTGTGTGGTCCAGTGTGCACTGCTGGGCCAGCCCAAGCGGCCGGTGTGTGGTCCAGTGTGCTCTGCTGGGCCAGCCCAAGCGGCCCGTGTGAGGTCCAGTGTGCTCTGCTGGCCCAGCCCTAGCGGCCGGTGTGTGGTCCAGTGTGCTCTGCTAGGCCAGACCAAGCGGCCGGTGTGTGGTCCAGTGTGCACTGCTGGGCCAGCCCAAGCGGCCGGTGTGTGGTCCATGGTCAGCTAGGCCAGCCCAAGCGGCCCGTGTGCGGTCCAGTGTGCTCTGCTGGCCCAGCCCTAGCGGCCGGTGTGTGGTCTAGTGTACTCAGCTAAGCCAGCCCAAGCGGCCGGTGTGTGGTCCAGTGTGCTCTGCTGGGCCAGCCCTAGCGGCCGGTGTGTTATCCAGTTTGCTCTGCTGGGCCAGCCCTAGCGGCCAGTGTGTGATCCAGTGTGCTCAGCTAGGCCGGCCCAAGCAGCCGGTGCGGGGTCCAGTGTGCTCTGCTGGGCCAGCCCAAGCGGCCGGTGTGTGGTCCAGTGTGCTCAGCTAGGCCAGCCCAAGCAGCCGGTGCGGGGTCCAGTGTGCTCTGCTGGGCCAGCCCAAGCGGCCGGTGTGTGGTCCAGTGTGCTCTGCTGGGCCAGCCCTAGCGGGCGGTGTGTTATCCAGTTTGCTCTGCTGGGCCAGCCCTAGCGGCCGGTGTGTGATCCAGTGTGCTCAGCTAGACCAGCCCAAGCAGCCGGTGCGGGGTCCAGTGTGCTCTGCTGGGCCAGCCCAAGCGGCCGGTGTGTGGTCCAGTGTGCTCTGCTGGGCCAGCCCTAGCGGCCGGTGCGGGCTCCAGTGTGCTCAGCTAGGCCAGCCCAAGCGGCCGGTGCGGGGTCCAGTGTGCTCTGCTGGGCCAGCCCTAGCGGCCGGTGCGGGGTCCAGTGTGCTCTGCTGGGCCAGTCCAAGCGGCCGGTGTGTGGTCCAGTGTGCTCTGCTGGGCCAGTCCAAGCGGCCGGTGTGTGGTCCAGTGTGCTCTGCTGGGCCAGCCCTAGCGGCCGGTGCGGGGTCCAGTGTGCTCAGCTAGGCCAGCCCAAGCAGCCGGTGCGGGGTCCAGTGTGCTCTGCTGGGCCAGCCCTAGCGGCCGGTGTGTGGTCCAGTGTGCTCTGCTGGGCCAGCCCAAGCGGCCGGTGCGGGGTCCAGTGTGCTCTGCTGGGCCAGCCCTAGCGGCCGGTGTGTGATCCAGTGTGCTCAGCTAGGCCAGCCCAAGCGGCCGGCGTGTGGTCGAGTGTGCTCAGCTAGGCCAGCCCAAGCAGCCGGTGTGTTATCCAGTTTGCTCTGCTGGGCCAGCCCTAGCGGCCGGTGTGTGATCCAGTGTGCTCAGCTAGGCCAGCCCAAGCGGCCGGCGTGTGGTCGAGTGTGCTCAGCTAGGCCAGCCCAAGCAGCCGGTGCGTTATCCAGTTTGCTCTGCTGGGCCAGTCCAAGCGGCCGGTGTGTGGTCCAGTGTGCTCTGCTGGGCCAGCCCTAGCGGCCGGTGCGTGGTCGAGTGTGCTCTGCTGGGCCAGCCTAGGCGGCCGGTGTGTGGTCCATGGTCAGCTAGGCCAGCCCAAGCGGCCGGTGTGTGGCCTAGTGTGCTCTGCTGGGCCAGCCCTAGCGGCCGGTGTGTGGCCCAGTGTGCTCTGCTGGGCCAGCCCTAGCGGCCGATGCGTGGTCCCGTGCGCTCTGCTGGGCCAGCCCAAGCGGCCGGTGTGTGGTCCAGTGTGCTCAGCTAGGCCAGCCCAAGCGGTCGGTGTGTGGTCCAGTGTGCTCAGCTAGGCCAGCCCAAGCGGCCGGTGTGTGGTCCATTGTGCTCAGCTAGGCCAGCCCAAGCGGCCGATGTGTGGTCTATCGTTTTTTTTTTTACTAAGGCTATGTTTTTTCCGGAGGCATGGCTCCTATCTACATTGACCTTCACCTTGTCACGATGTGGCATACAGAGGTTAAAGCGTCCTACTTTAATCTATGAACCATTCCAGTGTGGATTGAGAGCCACCCATCAGTGGTAAGCCTGCCCCGCCCCATCAGTGGCTAGTGGCTAGCCTGCCCCGCCCCATCAGTGGCTAGCCTGCCCCGCCCCATCAGTGGCTAGCCTGCCCCGCCCCATCAGTGGCTAGCCTGCCCCGCCCCATCAGTGGCTAGCCTGCCCCGCCCCATCAGTGGCTAGCCTGCCCCGCCCAATCAGTGGCTAGCCTGCCCCGCCCCATCAGTGGCTAGCCTGCCCCGCCCCATCAGTGGCTAGCCTGCCCCGCCCCATCAGTGGCTAGCCTGCCCCGCCCCATCAGTGGCTAGCCTGCCCCGCCCCATCAGTGGCTAGTGGCTAGCCTGCCCCGCCCCATCAGTGGCTAGCCTGCCCCGCCCCATCAGTGGCTAGTGGCTAGCCTGCCCCGCCCCATCAGTGGCTAGTGGCTAGCCTGCCCCGCCCCATCAGTGGCTAGCCTGCCCCGCCCCGTCAGTGGCTAGCCTGCCCCGCCCCATCAGTGGCCAGCCTGCCCCGCCCCATCAGTGGCTAGTGGCTAGCCTGCCCCGCCCCATCAGTGGCTAGCCTGCCCCGCCTTCGCTTCAACCTTTCACCACCCTAGCCACAAGAATGTTTAAACATACAACAATTTCTCGAAAGTCATGACCGCGATGAACACACGTAAACCGCGACCCGGCGAACAGTTGAGTGCCTGTGGTCGCCGACAACTTGCGGTGTTCTCCGGCCGTGGGAACCCGGGGTGGGAGCTCTCGCAGCACCGGAAGCAATCCACCTATAACTCGCCAGGTGGCCAAGTGGCCAGGCGGCATGAGATCCCGCGGCAGCACCCTAACCCATAAGGTGGCGCTGCATAGCTCTGGCCGCGACCGCAAAGACACACAACAAGCGGTTTATTTTCACCCGGAGTTCATTTTTCTCGCTTGAATAAACGCGAAAGGATTTGGTGAGTGGGGGGAGCCGATCAGTAGTTAACAATCATCAGTGTTCTAGTTTATCGCCCCCTCGCGTTTCTGGCATGTCGCCGCTACTGGGCTGACTGCTGCATCATTTGCTAACAACGTATCACACATACCCCGTAATTACCCAAGCACCTACCGGGGCCGCCTCGATAGCTCAGGGGGCTAGAGCGCTCGCATTGAGTGCTCTCGTCACCCGAGAGCCTAACGGCGCGTGGCGGGATTGATGGTTCGAGCCCCGCTGTGGCCTGTGTGGCCACAGGATAAAAAAACTTTCATCGGTTACCCCCGGGGACATGGCTCCACTCTCACTTCCTTCTTCCATTGACGCGATATGACCAAAAGTGGTTAAAGCGTCCTGAATAATCAACCAACTCAAGGGCATATCACTTTAAGAACGAGCTGGAGTGCATTCGCTGTAGTAGGCCACGAAAAGGCGATAATATTTAAAAACGGGATATTTCTTCAACGTTGAAAAATTGTAACAAGGCATTAGCTCTGCTGAATATTTTCGGGATTCATTTTCCATGGAAGGACCCAGAAAATCAACCATTTTAGTATCAAATTGCCCCTGGATGTCACTCTCTAACCACCACACCATTGGGTGGCCCCTGGATGTCCCTCTCTAATCACCAGACCATTGGGGTGGCCCCTGCATGTCCCTCTCTAACCACCAGACCATTGGGGTGGCCCCTGGATGTCCTCTCTTACCACCAGACCATCGTGGTGGCCCCTGAATGTCTCTTTCTTATTGACAGACCACTGGGGTGGCCCTTGGTTGTCCCTCTCTTACCACCAGACCATTGGGGTGGCCTCTGGATGTCCCTCTGTAACCACCAGACCATTGGGGTGGCCCTTGGTTGTCCCTCCCTAAACACCAGACCATTGGGGTGGCCCCTGGGTGTCCCTCTCTAACCACCACACTATTGGGGTGGCCTCTGGATGTCCCTCTCTAACCACCAGACCATTGGGATGGCCCATCGATGTCCCTCTCTAACCACCAGAACATTGGGGTGGCCCCTGGATGTCCCTCTCTAACCACCAGACCATTGGGATGGCCCATCGATGTCCCTCTCTAACCACCAGACCATTGGGGTGGCCCCTGGGTGTCCCTATCTAATCGACAAACCATTGCCCCTGGATGTCCCTCTCTAACCACCACACCATTGATGTGGGCCCTGATGTCCCTGTCTAACCACCAGACCTTTGGGGTGGCCCCTGGATGTTCCTCTCTAACCACCACACCATTGGGGTGGCCCCTGGATGTCCCTCTCCAACCACCAGACCATTGGGTGGCCCCTGGACGTCCCTATCTAATCGACAAACCATTGCCCCTGGATGTCCCTCTCTAACCACCACACCATTGGAGTAGCCCCTGGATGTCCCTCTCTAACCACCTGACCATTGCGGTGGCCCCTGGATGTCCCTCTCTAACCACTAGCCCATTCGGGTGGCCCCTGGATGTCCCATTCTAACCACTAGCCCATTGTTGTGGCCCCTGGGTGTCCCCTCTAACCACGAGACCATTGGGATGGCCGATCGATGTCCCTCTCTAACCACCAGACCATTGGGGTGGCCCTTGGATGTCCCTCTCTAACCACCACACCATTGAGTGGCCCCTGGAAGTCCCTATCTAATCGACAAACCATTGCCCCTGGATGTCCCTCTCTAACCACCACACCATTGGGATGGCCCCTGGATGTACCTCTCTAACCACCAGACCACTGGGTGGCCCCTGGATGTCCCTCTCTAACCACCAGACCATTGGGGTGGCCCCTGGATGTCCCTCTCTAACCACCAGACCACTGGGATGGCCCCTGGATGTCCCTCTCTAACCACCAGACCATTGCGGTGGCCCCTGGATGTCCCTCTCTAACCATCAGACCATTGGGGTGGCCCCTGGATGTCCCTCTCTAACCACCAGACCATTGGGGTGGCCCCTGGATGTCCCTCTCTAACCACGAGACCATTGGGTGGCCCCTGGATGTCCCTCTCTAACCACTAGCCCATTGGGGTGGCCCCTGGATGTCACTCTCTAACCACCAGACCATTGGGGTGGCCCCTGGATGTCACTCTCTAACCACCAGACCATTGGGGTGGCCCCTGGATGTCCCTTTCTAACCACCTGACCATTGGAGTAGCCCCTGGATGTCCCTCTCTAACCACCTGACCATTGCGGTGGCCCCTGAATGTCCCCTCTAACCACTAGCCCATTGCGGTGGCCCCTGGATGTCCCTCTCTAACCACCAGACCATTGGGGTGGCCCCTGGATGTCCCTCTCTAACCACTAGCCCATTGCGGTGGCCCCTGGATGTCCCTCTCTAACCACGAGACCATTGGGTGGCCCCTGAATGTCCCTCTCTAACCACCAGGCCATTGGGGTGGCCCCTGGATGTCCCTATCTAATCGACAAACCATTACCCCTGGATGTCCCTCTCTAACCACCACACCATTGGGATGGCCCCTGCATGTCCCGCCCTAACCACCAGATCATTGGGGGGCCCCTGGATGTCCCTCTGTAACCACCAGACCTTTCGGGTGGCCCCTGGATGTCCCATTCTAACCACTAGCCCATTGTTGTGGCCCCTGGGTGTCCCACTCTAACCAAGAGACCATTGGGTGACCCCTTGGTGTCCTCCTCTAACCACCAGATCATTGGGGTGGCCCCTGGATGTCCCTCTCTAACCACGAGACCATTGGGTGGCCCCTGGGTGTCCTCCTCTAACCACCAGACCATTGGGGTGGCCCCTGGATGTCCCTCTCTAACCACCAGATCACTGGGGTGGCCCCTGGATGTCCCTCTCTTATTGACAGACCATTGGGTTGACCCCTGAATGTCCCTCTCTAACCACCAGACCATTGGGGTGGCCCCTGGTTGTCCCCCTCTAACCCCCAGACCATTGGGGTGGCCCCTGGATGTCCCTCTCTAACCACCACACCATTGGGGTGGCCCCTGTATGTCCCTCTCTAACCACTAGACCATTGGGGTGGACCCTGGATGTCCCTCTCTAACCACCACACCATTGGGGTGGCCCCTGGATGTCCCCCTCTAACCACCAAGCCATTGAGGTGGCCCATGGATGTCCCTCTGTAACCACCAGACCATTCGGGTGGCCCCTGGATGTCCCATTCTAACCACTAGCCCATTGTTGTGGCCCCTGGGTGTCCCTCTCTAACCACGAGACCATTGGGATGGCCGATCGATGTCCCTCTCTAACCACCAGACCATTGGGGTGGCCCTTGGATGTCCCTCTCTAACCACCACACCATTGAGTGGCCCCTGGATGTCCCTATCTAATCGACAAACCATTGCCCCTGGATGTCCCTCTCTAACCACCACACCATTGGGGTGGCCCCTGGATGTCCCTCTCTAACCACCAGACCACTGGGTGGCCCCTGGATGTCCCTCTCTAACCACTAGCCCATTGCGGTGGCCCCTGGATGTCCCTCTGTAACCACCAGACATTTCGGGTGGCCCCTGGATGTCCCATTCTAACCACTAGCCCATTGTTGTGGCCCCTGGGTGTCCCTCTCTAACCACGAGACCATTGGGTGGCCCCTGGGTGTCCTTCTCTAACCACCAGACCATTGGGGTGGCCCCTGGATGTCCCTCTCTTATTGACAGACCATTGGGTTGACCTATGAATGTCCCTATCTAACCACCAGACCATTCGGGTGGCCCCTGGTTGTCCCCCTCTAACCCCCAGACCATTGGGGTGGCCCCTGGATGTCCCCCTATAACCACCAGACCATTGGGGTGGCCCCTGGATGTCCCGCTCTAACCACCAGACCATGGAGTGGCCCCTGGATGTCCCTCTCTAACCACCAGACCACTGGGGTGGCCCCTGGATGTCCCTCTCTTATTGACAGACCATTGGGTTGACCCCTGAATGTCCCTCTCTAACCACCAGACCATTGGGTGGCCCCTGGATGTCCCTATCTAATCGACAAACCATTACCCCTGGATGTCCCCCTCTAACCCCCAGACCATTGGGGTGGCCCCTGGATGTCCCCCTATAACCACCAGACCATTGGGGTGGCCGCTTGATGTCCCGCTCTAACCAGCAGACCATTCGGTGGCCCCTGGATGACCCTCTCTAACCACCAGACCATTGGGTGGCCCCTGGATGTCCCTATCTAATCGACAAACCATTACCCCTGGATGTCCCTCTCTAACCACCACACCATTGGGATGGCCCCTGGATGTCCCGCTCTAACCACCAGACCATAGAGTGGCCCCTGGATGTCCCTATCTAATCGACAAACCATTGCCCCTGGATGTCCCTCTCTAACCACCACACGATTGATGTGGGCCCTGATGTCCCTGTCTAACCACCAGACCTTTGGGGTGGGCCCTGGATGTCCCTCTATAACCACCAGACCATTGGGGTGGCCCCTGGATGGCCCTCTCTAACCACCAGACCATTGGGTGGCCCCTGGATGTCCCTCTGTAACCTCCAGACCTTTCGGGTGGCCCCTGGATGTCCCATTCTAACCACTAGCCCATTGTTGTGGCCCCTGGGTGTCCCTCTCTCACCAAGAGACCATTGGGTGGCCCCTGGGTGTCCTCCTCTAACCACCAGACCATTTGGGGTGGCCCCTGGATGTCCCTCTCTAACCACCAGACCACTGGGGTGGCCCCTGGATGTCCCTCTCTTATTGACAGACCATTGGGTTGACCCCTGAATGTCCCTCTCTAACCACCAGACCATTGGGTGGCCCCTGGATGTCCCTATCTAATCGACAAACCATTACCCCTGGATGTCCCCCTCTAACCCCCAGACCATTGGGGTGGCCCCTGGATGTCCCCCTATAACCACCACACCATTGGGGTGGCCCCTGGATGTCCCGCTCTAACCACCAGACCATGGAGTGGCCCCTGGATGTCCCTCTCTAACCACCAGACCACTGGGGTGGCCCCTGGATGTCCCTCTCTTATTGACAGACCATTGGGTTGACCCCTGAATGTCCCTCTCTAACCACCAGACCATTGGGTGGCCCCTGGATGTCCCTATCTAATCGACAAACCATTACCCCTGGATGTCCCCCTCTAACCCCCAGACCATTGGGGTGGCCCCTGGATGTCCCCCTATAACCACCAGACCATTGGGGTGGCCGCTTGATGTCCCGCTCTAACCAGCAGACCATTCGGTGGCCCCTGGATGACCCTCTCTAACCACCAGACCATTGGGTGGCCCCTGGATGTCCCTATCTAATCGACAAACCATTACCCCTGGATGTCCCTCTCTAACCACCACACCATTGGGATGGCCCCTGGATGTCCCGCTCTAACCACCAGACCATAGAGTGGCCCCTGGATGTCCCTATCTAATCGACAAACCATTGCCCCTGGATGTCCCTCTCTAACCACCACACGATTGATGTGGGCCCTGATGTCCCTGTCTAACCACCAGACCTTTGGGGTGGGCCCTGGATGTCCCTCTATAACCACCAGACCATTGGGGTGGCCCCTGGATGGCCCTCTCTAACCACCAGACCATTGGGTGGCCCCTGGATGTCCCTCTGTAACCTCCAGACCTTTCGGGTGGCCCCTGGATGTCCCATTCTAACCACTAGCCCATTGTTGTGGCCCCTGGGTGTCCCTCTCTCACCAAGAGACCATTGGGTGGCCCCTGGGTGTCCTCCTCTAACCACCAGACCATTTGGGGTGGCCCCTGGATGTCCCTCTCTAACCACCAGACCACTGGGGTGGCCCCTGGATGTCCCTCTCTTATTGACAGACCATTGGGTTGACCCCTGAATGTCACTCTCTAACCCCCAGACCATTGGGGTGGCCCCTGGATGTCCTCCTATAACCACCAGACCATTGGGGTGGCCGCTGGATGTCCCTCTCTAACCAGCAGACCATTCGGTGGCCCCTGGATGTCCCTCTCTAACCACCAGACCATTGGGGTGGCCGCTGGATGTCCCTCTCTAACCACCAGACCATTGGGGTGGCCCCTGGATGTCCCTCTCTAACCACCACACAATTGATGTGGGCCCTGATGTCCCTGTCTAACCACCAGACCTTTGGGGTGGCCCCTGGATGTCCCTCTCTAACCACCAGACCATTGGGGTGGCCCCTGGATGTCCCGCTCTAACCACCAGGCCATTGGGGTGGCCCCTGGATGTCCCTATCTAATCGACAAACCATTACCCCTGGATGTCCCTCTCTAACCACCACACCATTGGGATGGCCCCTGGATGTCCCTCTCTAACCACCACACCATTGGGGTGGCCCCTGGATGTCCCTCTCTAACCACCACACCATTGATGTGGGCCCTGATGTCCCTGTCTAACCACCAGACCTTTGGGGTGGCCCCTGTGTGTCCCGCTCTAACCACCAGGCCATTGGGGTGGCCCCTGGATGTCCCTCTCTAACCACCAGACCATTGGGGTGGCCCCTGGATGTCCCGCTCTAACCACCAGACCATTGGGGTGGCCCCTGGATGTCCCGCTCTAACCACAAGGCCATTGATGTGGGCCCTGATTTCCCTCTCTAACCACCAGACCATTGGGGTGGCCCCTGGATGTCCCTCTCTAACCTCCAGACCACTGAGTGGCCCCTGAATGTCCCTCTCTAACCACCAGACCGTTGGGTGGCCCCTGGATGTCCCTCTCTAATATTCAGACCATTGGGTGGCCCCTGGATGTCCCTATCTAACCACCAGAACATTGGGATGGCCCCTGGATGTCCCTCTCCAACCACCAGACCATTGGGATGGCCCCTGGATGTCCCCTCTCTAACCACCAGACCATTGCGTTGGCCTCTAGATGTCCTTCTCTAACCACCAGACCATTGGGATGGCCCCTGGATGTCCCGCTCTAACCACCAGACCATTGAGTGGCCCCTGGATGTCCCTATCTAATCGACAAACCATTTCCCCTGGATGTCCCTCTCTAACCACCACACCATTGATGTGGGCCCTGATGTCCCTGTCCAACCACCAGACCATTGGGTGGCCCCTGGATGTCCATCTCTAACCACCATGCCATTGATGTGGGCCCTGATGTCCCTCTCTAACCACCAGACCATTGGGTTGGCCCCTGGATGTCCCCTCTCTAACCACCAGACCATTGGGGTGGTCTCTGGATGTCCCTCTCTAACCACCAGACCATTGGGATGGCCCCTGGATGTCCTTCTCTAACCACCAAACCATTGGGTTTGCCCCTGGGTGTCCCTCTCTAACCACGAGACCATTGGGTGGCCCCTGGGTGTCCTTCTCTAACCACCAGACCATTGGGGTGGCCCCTGGATGTCCCTCTCTTATTGACAGACCATTGGGTTGACCCGTGAATGTCCCTATCTAACCACCAGACCATTCGGGTGGCCCCTGGTTGTCCCCCTCTAACCCCCAGACCATTGGGGTGGCCCCTGGATGTCCCCCTATAACCACCAGACCATTGCGGTGGCCGCTGGATGTCCCTCTCTAACCAGCAGACCATTCGGTGGCCCCTGGATGACCCTCTCTAACCACCACACCATTGGGGTGGCCCCTGGATGTCCCGCTCTAACCACCAGACCATGGAGTGGCCCCTGGATGTCCCTCTCTAACCACCAGACCACTGGGGTGGCCCCTGGATGTCCCTCTCTTATTGACAGACCATTGGGTTGACCCCTGAATGTCCCTCTCTAACCACCAGACCATTGGGTGGCCCCTGGATGTCCCTATCTAATCGACAAACCATTACCCCTGGATGTCCCCCTCTAACCCCCAGACCATTGGGGTGGCCCCTGGATGTCCCCCTATAACCACCAGACCATTGGGGTGGCCGCTTGATGTCCCGCTCTAACCAGCAGACCATTCGGTGGCCCCTGGATGACCCTCTCTAACCACCAGACCATTGGGTGGCCCCTGGATGTCCCTATCTAATCGACAAACCATTACCCCTGGATGTCCCTCTCTAACCACCACACCATTGGGATGGCCCCTGGATGTCCCGCTCTAACCACCAGACCATAGAGTGGCCCCTGGATGTCCCTATCTAATCGACAAACCATTGCCCCTGGATGTCCCTCTCTAACCACCACACGATTGATGTGGGCCCTGATGTCCCTGTCTAACCACCAGACCTTTGGGGTGGGCCCTGGATGTCCCTCTATAACCACCAGACCATTGGGGTGGCCCCTGGATGGCCCTCTCTAACCACCAGACCATTGGGTGGCCCCTGGATGTCCCTCTGTAACCTCCAGACCTTTCGGGTGGCCCCTGGATGTCCCATTCTAACCACTAGCCCATTGTTGTGGCCCCTGGGTGTCCCTCTCTCACCAAGAGACCATTGGGTGGCCCCTGGGTGTCCTCCTCTAACCACCAGACCATTTGGGGTGGCCCCTGGATGTCCCTCTCTAACCAC
Source organism: Arenicola marina (assembly GCA_964019135.1). Classification (NCBI taxonomy): domain Eukaryota; kingdom Metazoa; phylum Annelida; class Polychaeta; family Arenicolidae; genus Arenicola; species Arenicola marina. Next base: position 31,992,709 of record OZ025257.1, on the reverse strand, counting down.
CAGACCACTGGGGTGGCCCCTGGATGTCCCTCTCTTATTGACAGACCATTGGGTTGACCCCTGAATGTCCCTCTCTAACCACCAGACCATTGGGTGGCCCCTGGATGTCCCTATCTAATCGACAAACCATTACCCCTGGATGTCCCCCTCTAACCCCCAGACCATTGGGGTGGCCCCTGGATGTCCCCCTATAACCACCACACCATTGGGGTGGCCCCTGGATGTCCCGCTCTAACCACCAGACCATGGAGTGGCCCTTGGATGTCCCTCTCTAACCACCAGACCACTGGGGTGGCCCCTGGATGTCCCTCTCTTATTGACAGACCATTGGGTTGACCCCTGAATGTCCCTCTCTAACCACCAGACCATTGGGTGGCCCCTGGATGTCCCTATCTAATCGACAAACCCTTACCCCTGGATGTCCCCCTCTAACCCCCAGACCATTAGGGTGGCCCCTGGATGTCCCCCTATAACCACCAGACCATTGGGGTGGCCGCTTGATGTCCCGCTCTAACCAGCAGACCATTCGGTGGCCCCTGGATGACCCTCTCTAACCACCAGACCATTGGGTGGCCCCTGGATGTCCCTATCTAATCGACAAACCATTACCCCTGGATGTCCCTCTCTAACCACCACACCATTGGGATGGCCCCTGGATGTCCCGCTCTAACCAGCAGACCATAGAGTGGCCCCTGGATGTCCCTATCTAATCGACAAACCATTGCCCCTGGATGTCCCTCTCTAACCACCACACGATTGATGTGGGCCCTGATGTCCCTGTCTAACCACCAGACCTTTGGGGTGGGCCCTGGATGTCCCTCTATAACCACCAGACCATTGGGGTGGCCCCTGGATGGCCCTCTCTAACCACCAGACCATTGGGTGGCCCCTGGATGTCCCTCTGTAACCTCCAGACCTTTCGGGTGGCCCCTGGATGTCCCATTCTAACCACTAGCCCATTGTTGTGGCCCCTGGGTGTCCCTCTCTCACCAAGAGACCATTGGGTGGCCCCTGGGTGTCCTCCTCTAACCACCAGACCATTTGGGGTGGCCCCTGGATGTCCCTCTCTAACCACCAGACCACTGGGGTGGCCCCTGGATGTCCCTCTCTTATTGACAGACCATTGGGTTGACCCCTGAATGTCACTCTCTAACCCCCAGACCATTGGGGTGGCCCCTGGATGTCCTCCTATAACCACCAGACCATTGGGGTGGCCGCTGGATGTCCCTCTCTAACCAGCAGACCATTCGGTGGCCCCTGGATGTCCCTCTCTAACCACCAGACCATTGGGGTGGCCGCTGGATGTCCCTCTCTAACCACCAGACCATTGGGGTGGCCCCTGGATGTCCCTCTCTAACCACCACACAATTGATGTGGGCCCTGATGTCCCTGTCTAACCACCAGACCTTTGAGGTGGCCCCTGGATGTCCCTCTCTAACCACCAGACCATTGGGGTGGCCCCTGGATGTCCCGCTCTAACCACCAGGCCATTGGGGTGGCCCCTGGATGTCCCTATCTAATCGACAAACCATTACCCCTGGATGTCCCTCTCTAACCACCACACCATTGGGATGGCCCCTGGATGTCCCTCTCTAACCACCACACCATTGGGGTGGCCCCTGGATGTCCCTCTCTAACCACCACACCATTGATGTGGGCCCTGATGTCCCTGTCTAACCACCAGACCTTTGGGGTGGCCCCTGGATGTCCCTCTCTAACCACCAGACCATTGGGGTGGCCCCTGGATGTCCCGCTCTAACCACCAGGCCATTGGGGTGGCCCCTGCATGTCCCTCTCTAACCACCAGACCATTGGGGTGGCCCCTGGATGTCCCGCTCTAACCACCAGACCATTGGGGTGGCCCCTGGATGTCCCGCTCTAACCACAAGGCCATTGATGTGGGCCCTGATTTCCCTCTCTAACCACCAGACCATTGGGGTGGCCCCTGGATGTCCCTCTCTAACCTCCAGACCACTGAGTGGCCCCTGAATGTCCCTCTCTAACCACCAGACCGTTGGGTGGCCCCTGGATGTCCCTCTCTAATATTCAGACCATTGGGTGGCCCCTGGATGTCCCTATCTAACCACCAGAACATTGGGATGGCCCCTGGATGTCCCTCTCCAACCACCAGACCATTGGGATGGCCCCTGGATGTCCCCTCTCTAACCACCAGACCATTGCGTTGGTCTCTAGATGTCCTTCTCTAACCACCAGACCATTGGGATGGCCCCTGGATGTCCCGCTCTAACCACCAGACCATTGAGTGGCCCCTGGATGTCCCTATCTAATCGACAAACCATTGCCCCTGGATGTCCCTCTCTAACCACCACACCATTGATGTGGGCCCTGATGTCCCTGTCCAACCACCAGACCATTGGGTGGCCCCTGGATGTCCATCTCTAACCACCATGCCATTGATGTGGGCCCTGATGTCCCTCTCTAACCACCAGACCATTGGGTTGGCCCCTGGATTTCCCCTCTCTAACCACCAGACCATTGGGGTGGTCTCTGGATGTCCCTCTCTAACCACCAAACCATTGGGTTTGCCCCTGGGTGTCCCTCTCTAACCACGAGACCATTGGGTGGCCCCTGGGTGTCCTTCTCTAACCACCAGACCATTGGGGTGGCCCCTGGATGTCCCTCTCTTATTGACAGACCATTGGGTTGACCCGTGAATGTCCCTATCTAACCACCAGACCATTCGGGTGGCCCCTGGTTGTCCCCCTCTAACCCCAGACCATTGGGGTGGCCCCTGGATGTCCCTCTCTAACCACCAGACCATTGGGGTGGCCGCTGTATGTCCCTCTCTAACCAGCAGACCATTCGGTGGCCCCTGGATGACCCTCTCTAATCACCACACCATTGGGGTGGCCCCTGGATGTCCCGCTCTAACCACCAGACCATTGAGTGGCCCCTGGATGTCCCGCTCTAACCACCAGACCATTGGGTGGCCCCTGGATGTCCCTCTGTAACCACCAGACCTTTCGGGTGGCCCCTGGATGTCCCCCTATAACCACCAGACCATTGGGGTGGCCGCTGTATGTCCCTCTCTAACCAGCAGACCATTCGGTGGCCCCTGGATGACCCTCTCTAACCACCACACCATTGGGGTGGCCCCTGGATGTCCCGCTCTAACCACCAGACCATTGAGTGGCCCCTGGATGTCCCGCTCTAACCACCAGACCATTGGGGTGGCCCCTGGATGTCCCGCTCTAACCACAAGGCCATTGATGTGGGCCCTGATTTCCCTCTCTAACCACCAGACCATTGGGGTGGCCCCTGGATGTCCCTCTCTAACCACCAGACCATTGGGGTGGCCCCTGGATGTCCCTCTCTAACCTCCAGACCACTGAGTGGCCCCTGAATGTCCCTCTCTAACCACCACACCATTGGGGTGGCCCCTGGATGTCCCTCTCTAACCTCCAGACCACTGAGTGGCCCCTGAATGTCCCTCTCTAACCACCACACCATTGGGGTGGCCCCTGGATGTCCCTCTCTAACCACCAGACCATTGGGGTGGCCCCTGGATGTCCCGCTCTAACCACCAGACCATTGGGGTGGCCCCTGGATGTCCCTCTCTAACCACCAGACCACTGGGGTGGCCCCTGGATGTCCCTCTCTAACCACCACACCATTGGGGTGGCCCCTGGATGTCCCCTCTAACCTCCAGACCACTGAGTGGCCCCTGAATGTCCCTCTCTAACCACCACACCATTGGGGTGGCCCCTGGATGTCCCTCGCTAACCTCCAGACCACTGAGTGGCCCCTGAATGTCCCTCTCTAACCACCACACCATTGGGGTGGCCCCTGGATGCCCCTCTCTAACCTCCACACCACTGAGTGGCCCCTGAATGTCCCTCTCTAACCACCACACCATTGATGTGGGCCCTGATGTCCCTGTCTAACCACCAGACCTTTGGGGTGGCCCCTGGATGTCCCTCTCTAACCACCAGACCATTGGGGTGGCCCCTGGATGTCCCGCTCTAACCACCAGGCCATTGGGGTGGCCCCTGGATGTCCCTCTCTAACCACCAGACCATTGGGGTGGCCCCTGGATGTCCCGCTCTAACCACCAGACCATTGGGGTGGCCCCTGGATGTCCCGCTCTAACCACCAGGCCATTGGGTTGGCCCCTGGATGTCCCTCTCTAACCACCAGACCATTGGGGTAGCCGCTGGATGTCCCTCTCTAACCAGCAGACCATTCGGTGGCCCCTGGATGACCCTCTCTAACCACCAGACCATTGGGTTGCCCCTGAATGTCCCTATCTAATCGACAAACCATTACCCCTGGATGTCCCTCTCTTATTGACAGACCATTGGGTTGACCCCTGAATGTCACTCTCTAACCCCCAGACCATTGGGGTGGCCCCTGGATGTCCCCCTATAACCACCAGACCATTGGGGTGGCCGCTGGATGTCCCTCTCTAACCAGCAGACCATTCGGTGGCCCCTGGATGACCCTCTCCAACCACCAGACCATTGGGTGGCCCCTGAATGTCCCTATCTAATCGACAAACCATTACCCCTGGATGTCCCTCTCTAACCACCACACCATTGGGATGGCCCCTGGATGTCTCGCTCTAACCACCAGACCATTGAGTGGCCCCTGGATGTCCCTATCTAATCGACAAACCATTGCCCCTGGATGTCCCTCTCTAACCACCACACAATTGATGTGGGCCCTGATGTCCCTGTCTAACCACCAGACCTTTGGGGTGGCCCCTGGATGTCTCTCTCTAACCACCAGACCATTGGGGTGGCCCCTGGATGTCCCGCTCTAACCACCAGGCCATTGGGGTGGCCCCTGGATGTCCCTATCTAATCGACAAACCATTACCCCTGGATGTCCCTCTCTAACCCCCAGACCATTGGGGTGGCCCCTGGATGTCCCTATCTAATCGACAAACCATTACCCCTAGATGTCCCTCTCTAACCACCACACCATTGGGATGGCCCCTGGATGTCCCTCTCTAACCACCACACCATTGGGGTGGCCCCTGCATGTCCCTCTCTAACCACCACACCATTGATGTGGGCCCTGATGTCCCTGTCTAACCACCAGACCTTTGGGGTGGCCCCTGGATGTCCCTCTCTAACCACCAGACCATTGGGGTGGCCCCTGGATGTCCCGCTCTAACCACAAGGCCATTGGGGTGGCCCCTGGATGTCCCTCTCTAACCACCAGATCATTGGGGTGGCCCCTGGATGTCCCTCTCTAACCAGCAGACCATTGGGGTGGCCCCTGGATGTCCCTCTCTAACCACAAGACCCTTGGGGTGGTCCCTGAATGTCCCTCTCCAACCACCAGACCATTGGGATGGCCCCTGGATGTCCCTCTCTAACCACCTGACCATTGCGGTGGCCCCTGAATGTCCCCTCTAACCACTAGCCCATTGCGGTGGCCCCTGGATGTCCCATTCTAACCACTAGCCCATTGTTGTGGCCCCTGGGTGTCCCTCGCTAACCACGAGACCATTGGGTGGCCCCTGGGTGTCCCTCTCTTATTGACAGACCATTGGGTTGACCCCTTAATGTCACTCTCTAACCCCCAGACCATTGGGGTGGCCCCTGGATGTCCCCCTATAACCACCAGACCATTGGGGTGGCCGCTGGATGTCCCTCTCTAACCAGCAGACCATTCGGTGGCCCCTGGATGACCCTCTGTAACCACCAGACCATTGGGTGGCCCCTGAATGTCCCTATCTAATCGACAAACCATTACCCCTGGATGTCCCTCTCTAACCACCACACCATTGGGATGGCCCCTGGATGTCCCGCTCTAACCACCAGACCATTGAGTGGCCCCTGGATGTCCCTATCTAATCGACAAACCATTGCCCCTGGATGTCCCGCTCTAACCACCACACAATTGATGTGGGCCCTGATGTCCCTGTCTAACCACCAGACCTTTGGGGTGGCCCCTGGATGTCCCTCTCTAACCACCAGACCATTGGGGTGGCCCCTGGATGTCCCGCTCTACCCACCAGGCCATTCGGGTGGCCCCTGGATGTCCCTCTCTAACCACCACACCATTGGGATGGCCCCTGGATGTCCCTCTCTAACCACCACACCATTGGGGTGGCCCCTGGATGTCCCTCTCTAACCACCACACCATTGATGTGGGCCCTGATGTCCCTGTCTAACCACCAGACCTTTGGGGTGGCCCCTGGATGTCCCTCTCTAACCACCAGACCATTGGGGTGGCCCCTGGATGTCCCGCTCTAACCACAAGGCCATTGGGGTGGCCTCTGGATGTCCCTCTCTAACCACCAGATCATTGCGGTGGCCCCTGGATGTCCCTCTCTAACCAGCAGACCATTGGGGTGGCCCCTGGATGTCCCTCTCTAATCACAAGACCATTGGGGTGGCCCCTGAATGTCCCCTCTAACCACTAGCCCATTGCGGTGGCCCCTGGATGTCCCGCTCTAACCACCAGACCATTGGGGTGGCCCCTGGATGTCCCTCTCTAACCACTAGCCCATTGCGGTGGCCCCTGGATGTCCCTCTCTAACCACGAGATCATTGGGTGTCCCCTGAATGTCCCTCTCTAACCACTAGCCCATTGCGGTGGCCCCTGGATGTCCCTATCTAATCGACAAACCATTACCCCTGGCTGTCCCTCTCTAACCACCACACCATTGGCGTGGCCCCTGGATGTCCCTCTCTAACCACCACACCATTGGGGTGGCCCTTGGATGTCCCTCTCTAACCACTAGACCATTGGGGTGGCCCCTGGATGTCCCTCTCTAACAACCAGACCATTGGGGTGGCCCCTGGATGTCCCTCTCTAACCACCAGACCACTGGGGTGGCCCCTGGATGTCCCTCTCTTATTGACAGACCATTGGGTTGACCCCTGAATGTCACTCTCTAACCCCCAGACCATTGGGGTGGCCCCTGGATGTCCCCCTATAACCACCAGACCATTGGGGTGGCCGCTGGATGTCCCTCTCTAACCACCACACCATTGGGATGGCCCCTGGATGTCCCGCTCTAACCACCAGACCATTGAGTGGCCCCTGGATGTCCCTATCTAATCGACAAACCATTACCCCTGGATGTCCCTCTCAAACCACCACACAATTGATGTGGGCCCTGATGTCCCTGTCTAACCACCAGACTTTTGGGGTGGCCCCTGGATGTCCCTCTCTAACCACCATTCCATTGGGATGGCCCCTGGATGTCCCCTCTCCAACCACCAGACCATTGCGGTGGCCCCTAGATGTCCTTCTCTAACCACCAGACCATTGGGATGGCCCCTGGATGTCCCGCTCTAACCACAAGACCATTGAGTGGCCCCTGGATGTCCCTATCTAATCGACAAACCATTGCCCCTGGATGTCCCTCTCTAACCACCACACCATTGATGCGGGCCCTGATGTCCCTGTCTAACCACCAGACCATTGGGTGGCCCCTGGATGGCCATCTCTAACCACCACGCCATTGATGTGGGCCCTGATGTCCCTCTCTAACCACCAGACCACTGGGTTGGCCCCTGGATGTCCCCTCTCTAACCACCAGACCATTGGGGTGGTCCCTGGATGTCCCTCTCTAACCACCAGACCATTGGGATGGCCCCTGGATGTCCTTCTCTAAACACCAGACCATTGGGTTGGCCCCTGGGTGTCCCTCTCTAACCACGAGACCATTGGGTGGCCCCTGGGTGTCCTTCTCTAACCACCAGATCATTGGGATGGCCCCTGGATGTCCCGCTCTAACCACCAGACCATTGAGTGGCCCCTGGATGTCCCTATCTAATCGACAAACCATTGCCCCTGGATGTCCCTCTCTAACCACCACACCATTGATGTGGGCCCTGGTGTCCCTGTCCAACCACCAGACCATTGGGTGGCCCCTGGATGTCCATCTCTAACCACCATGCCATTGATGTGGGCCCTGATGTCCCTCTCTAACCACCAGACCATTGGGTTGGCCCCTGGATGTCCCCTCTCTAACCACCAGACCATTGGGGTGGTCTCTGGATGTCCCTCTCTAACCACCAGACCATTGGGATGGCCCCTGGATGTCCCCTCTCTAACCACCAGACCATTGGGGTGGTCTCTGGATGTCCCTCTCTAACCACCAGACCATTGGGTTGGCCCCTGGGTGTCCCTCTCTAACCACGAGACCATTGGGTGGCCCCTGGGTGTCCTTCTCTAACCACCAGACCATTGGGGTGGCCCCTGGATGTCCCTATCTAATCGACAAACCATTACCCCTGGATGTCCGTTTCTAACCACCACACCATTAGGATGGCCCCTGCATGTCCCTCTCTAACCACCAGACCATTGGGTGGCCCCCGGATGTCCCTCTGTAACCACCAGACTATCGGGGTGGCCCCTGGATATCTCTCTCCAACCACTAGCCCATTGCGGTAGCCCTTGGATGCCCTCGCTAACCACCACACCATTGATGTGGGCCCTGATGTCCCTCTCTAACCACCAGACCATTGGGGTGGCCCCTGGATGTCCCTCTCTAATATTCAGACCATTGGGTGGCCCCTGGATGTCCCTATCTAATCGACAAACCATTGCCCCTGGATGTCCCTCTCTAACCACCATACCATTGGGGTGGCCCCTGGATGTCCCTCTCTAACCACCAGACCATTGGGGTGGCCCCTGGATGTCCCTCTCTAACCACTAGCCCATTGCGGTGGCCCCTGGATGTCCCTCTCTAACCATGAGATCATTGGGTGGCCCCTGAATGTCCCTCTCTAACCACTAGCCCATTGCGGTGGCCCCTGGATGTCCCTCTCTAACCACCAGACCATTGGGGTGGCCCCTGGATGTCCCGCTCTAACCACCAGGCCATTGGGGTGGCCCCTGGATGTCCCTCTCTAACCACCAGACCATTGGGGTGGCCCCTGGATGTCCCGCTCTAACCACCAGACCATTGGGGTGGCCCCTGGATGTCCCGCTCTAACCACCAGGCCATTGGGTTGGCCCCTGGATGTCCCTCTCTAACCACCAGACCATTGGGGTAGCCGCTGGATGTCCCTCTCTAACCAGCAGACCATTCGGTGGCCCCTGGATGACCCTCTCTAACCACCAGACCATTGGGTTGCCCCTGAATGTCCCTATCTAATCGACAAACCATTACCCCTGGATGTCCCTCTCTTATTGACAGACCATTGGGTTGACCCCTGAATGTCACTCTCTAACCCCCAGACCATTGGGGTGGCCCCTGGATGTCCCCCTATAACCACCAGACCATTGGGGTGGCCGCTGGATGTCCCTCTCTAACCAGCAGACCATTCGGTGGCCCCTGGATGACCCTCTCCAACCACCAGACCATTGGGTGGCCCCTGAATGTCCCTATCTAATCGACAAACCATTACCCCTGGATGTCCCTCTCTAACCACCACACCATTGGGATGGCCCCTGGATGTCTCGCTCTAACCACCAGACCATTGAGTGGCCCCTGGATGTCCCTATCTAATCGACAAACCATTGCCCCTGGATGTCCCTCTCTAACCACCACACAATTGATGTGGGCCCTGATGTCCCTGTCTAACCACCAGACCTTTGGGGTGGCCCCTGGATGTCTCTCTCTAACCACCAGACCATTGGGGTGGCCCCTGGATGTCCCGCTCTAACCACCAGGCCATTGGGGTGGCCCCTGGATGTCCCTATCTAATCGACAAACCATTACCCCTGGATGTCCCTCTCTAACCCCCAGACCATTGGGGTGGCCCCTGGATGTCCCTATCTAATCGACAAACCATTACCCCTAGATGTCCCTCTCTAACCACCACACCATTGGGATGGCCCCTGGATGTCCCTCTCTAACCACCACACCATTGGGGTGGCCCCTGCATGTCCCTCTCTAACCACCACACCATTGATGTGGGCCCTGATGTCCCTGTCTAACCACCAGACCTTTGGGGTGGCCCCTGGATGTCCCTCTCTAACCACCAGACCATTGGGGTGGCCCCTGGATGTCCCGCTCTAACCACAAGGCCATTGGGGTGGCCCCTGGATGTCCCTCTCTAACCACCAGATCATTGGGGTGGCCCCTGGATGTCCCTCTCTAACCAGCAGACCATTGGGGTGGCCCCTGGATGTCCCTCTCTAACCACAAGACCCTTGGGGTGGTCCCTGAATGTCCCTCTCCAACCACCAGACCATTGGGATGGCCCCTGGATGTCCCTCTCTAACCACCTGACCATTGCGGTGGCCCCTGAATGTCCCCTCTAACCACTAGCCCATTGCGGTGGCCCCTGGATGTCCCATTCTAACCACTAGCCCATTGTTGTGGCCCCTGGGTGTCCCTCGCTAACCACGAGACCATTGGGTGGCCCCTGGGTGTCCCTCTCTTATTGACAGACCATTGGGTTGACCCCTTAATGTCACTCTCTAACCCCCAGACCATTGGGGTGGCCCCTGGATGTCCCCCTATAACCACCAGACCATTGGGGTGGCCGCTGGATGTCCCTCTCTAACCAGCAGACCATTCGGTGGCCCCTGGATGACCCTCTGTAACCACCAGACCATTGGGTGGCCCCTGAATGTCCCTATCTAATCGACAAACCATTACCCCTGGATGTCCCTCTCTAACCACCACACCATTGGGATGGCCCCTGGATGTCCCGCTCTAACCACCAGACCATTGAGTGGCCCCTGGATGTCCCTATCTAATCGACAAACCATTGCCCCTGGATGTCCCGCTCTAACCACCACACAATTGATGTGGGCCCTGATGTCCCTGTCTAACCACCAGACCTTTGGGGTGGCCCCTGGATGTCCCTCTCTAACCACCAGACCATTGGGGTGGCCCCTGGATGTCCCGCTCTACCCACCAGGCCATTCGGGTGGCCCCTGGATGTCCCTCTCTAACCACCACACCATTGGGATGGCCCCTGGATGTCCCTCTCTAACCACCACACCATTGGGGTGGCCCCTGGATGTCCCTCTCTAACCACCACACCATTGATGTGGGCCCTGATGTCCCTGTCTAACCACCAGACCTTTGGGGTGGCCCCTGGATGTCCCTCTCTAACCACCAGACCATTGGGGTGGCCCCTGGATGTCCCGCTCTAACCACAAGGCCATTGGGGTGGCCTCTGGATGTCCCTCTCTAACCACCAGATCATTGCGGTGGCCCCTGGATGTCCCTCTCTAACCAGCAGACCATTGGGGTGGCCCCTGGATGTCCCTCTCTAATCACAAGACCATTGGGGTGGCCCCTGAATGTCCCCTCTAACCACTAGCCCATTGCGGTGGCCCCTGGATGTCCCGCTCTAACCACCAGACCATTGGGGTGGCCCCTGGATGTCCCTCTCTAACCACTAGCCCATTGCGGTGGCCCCTGGATGTCCCTCTCTAACCACGAGATCATTGGGTGGCCCCTGAATGTCCCTCTCTAACCACTAGCCCATTGCGGTGGCCCCTGGATGTCCCTATCTAATCGACAAACCATTACCCCTGGCTGTCCCTCTCTAACCACCACACCATTGGCGTGGCCCCTGGATGTCCCTCTCTAACCACCACACCATTGGGGTGGCCCTTGGATGTCCCTCTCTAACCACTAGACCATTGGGGTGGCCCCTGGATGTCCCTCTCTAACAACCAGACCATTGGGGTGGCCCCTGGATGTCCCTCTCTAACCACCAGACCACTGGGGTGGCCCCTGGATGTCCCTCTCTTATTGACAGACCATTGGGTTGACCCCTGAATGTCACTCTCTAACCCCCAGACCATTGGGGTGGCCCCTGGATGTCCCCCTATAACCACCAGACCATTGGGGTGGCCGCTGGATGTCCCTCTCTAACCACCACACCATTGGGATGGCCCCTGGATGTCCCGCTCTAACCACCAGACCATTGAGTGGCCCCTGGATGTCCCTATCTAATCGACAAACCATTACCCCTGGATGTCCCTCTCAAACCACCACACAATTGATGTGGGCCCTGATGTCCCTGTCTAACCACCAGACTTTTGGGGTGGCCCCTGGATGTCCCTCTCTAACCACCATTCCATTGGGATGGCCCCTGGATGTCCCCTCTCCAACCACCAGACCATTGGGATGGCCCCTGGATGTCCCGCTCTAACCACAAGACCATTGAGTGGCCCCTGGATGTCCCTATCTAATCGACAAACCATTGCCCCTGGATGTCCCTCTCTAACCACCACACCATTGATGCGGGCCCTGATGTCCCTGTCTAACCACCAGACCATTGGGTGGCCCCTGGATGGCCATCTCTAACCACCACGCCATTGATGTGGGCCCTGATGTCCCTCTCTAACCACCAGACCACTGGGTTGGCCCCTGGATGTCCCCTCTCTAACCACCAGACCATTGGGGTGGTCCCTGGATGTCCCTCTCTAACCACCAGACCATTGGGATGGCCCCTGGATGTCCTTCTCTAAACACCAGACCATTGGGTTGGCCCCTGGGTGTCCCTCTCTAACCACGAGACCATTGGGTGGCCCCTGGGTGTCCTTCTCTAACCACCAGATCATTGGGATGGCCCCTGGATGTCCCGCTCTAACCACCAGACCATTGAGTGGCCCCTGGATGTCCCTATCTAATCGACAAACCATTGCCCCTGGATGTCCCTCTCTAACCACCACACCATTGATGTGGGCCCTGGTGTCCCTGTCCAACCACCAGACCATTGGGTGGCCCCTGGATGTCCATCTCTAACCACCATGCCATTGATGTGGGCCCTGATGTCCCTCTCTAACCACCAGACCATTGGGTTGGCCCCTGGATGTCCCCTCTCTAACCACCAGACCATTGGGGTGGTCTCTGGATGTCCCTCTCTAACCACCAGACCATTGGGATGGCCCCTGGATGTCCTTCTCTAACCACCAAACCATTGGGTTGGCCCCTGGGTGTCCCTCTCTAACCACGAGACCATTGGGTGGCCCCTGGGTGTCCTTCTCTAACCACCAGACCATTGGGGTGGCCCCTGGATGTCCCTATCTAATCGACAAACCATTACCCCTGGATGTCCGTCTCTAACCACCACACCATTAGGATGGCCCCTGCATGTCCCTCTCTAACCACCAGACCATTGGGTGGCCCCCGGATGTCCCTCTGTAACCACCAGACTATCGGGGTGGCCCCTGGATATCTCTCTCCAACCACTAGCCCATTGCGGTAGCCCTTGGATGCCCTCGCTAACCACCACACCATTGATGTGGGCCCTGATGTCCCTCTCTAACCACCAGACCATTGGGGTGGCCCCTGGATGTCCCTCTCTAATATTCAGACCATTGGGTGGCCCCTGGATGTCCCTATCTAATCGACAAACCATTGCCCCTGGATGTCCCTCTCTAACCACCATACCATTGGGGTGGCCCCTGGATGTCCCTCTCTAACCACCAGACCATTGGGGTGGCCCCTGGATGTCCCTCTCTAACCACTAGCCCATTGCGGTGGCCCCTGGATGTCCCTCTCTAACCATGAGATCATTGGGTGGCCCCTGAATGTCCCTCTCTAACCACTAGCCCATTGCGGTGGCCCCTGGATGTCCCTAACTCATCGACAAACCATTACCCCTGGGCGTCCCTCTCTAACCACCATACCATTGGCGTGGCCCCTGGATGTCCCTCTCTAACCACCACACCATTGGTGTGGCCCCTGGATGTCCCTCTCTAACCACCAGACCATTGGGGTGCCCCCTGGATGTCCCTCTCTAATCACCAGACCATTGGGTGGCCCCTGGATGTCCCTCTGTAAAAACCAGACCTTTCGGGTGGCCCCTGGATGTCCCATTCTAACCACTAGCCCATTGTTGTGGCCCCTAGGTGTCTCTCTAACCAAGAGACCATTGGGTGACCCCTGGGTGTCCTCCTCTAACCACCAGACCATTGGGGTGGCCCCTGGATGTCCCTCTCTAACCACCAGACCACTGGGGTGGCCCCTGGATGTCCCCCTATAACCACCAGACCATTGGGGTGGCCCCTGGATGTCCCCCTATAACCACCAGACCATTGGGGTAGCCGCTGGATGTCCCTCTCTAACCAGCAGACCATTCGGTGGCCCCTGGATGACCCTCTCTAACCACCAGACCATTGGGTTGCCCCTGAATGTCCCTACCTAATCGACAAACCATTACCCCTGGATGTCCCTCTCTTATTGACAGACCATTGGGTTGACCCCTGAATGTCACTCTCTAACCCCCAGACCATTGGGGTGGCCCCTGGATGTCCCCCTATAACCACCAGACCATTGGGGTGGCCGCTGGATGTCCCTCTCTAACCAGCAGACCATTCGGTGGCCCCTGGATGACCCTCTGTAACCACCAGACCATTGGGTGGCCCCTGAATGTCCCTATCTAATCGACAAACCATTACCCCTGGATGTCCCTCTCTAACCACCACACCATTGGGATGGCCCCTGGATGTCCCGCTCTAACCACCAGACCATTGAGTGGCCCCTGGATGTCCCTATCTAATCGACAAACCATTGCCCCTGGATGTCCCTCTCTAACCACCACACAATTGATGTGGGCCCTGATGTCCCTGTCTAACCACCAGACCTTTGGGGTGGCCCCTGGATGTCTCTCGCTAACCACCAGACCATTGGGGTGGCCCCTGGATGTCCCGCTCTAACCACCAGGCCATTGGGGTGGCCCCTGGATGTCCCTATCTAATCGACAAACCATTACCCCTGGATGTCCCTCTCTAACCACCAGACCACTGGGGTGGCCCCTGGATGTCCCTCTTTTATTGACAGACCATTGGGTTGACCCCTGAATGTCACTCTCTAACCCCCAGACCATTGGGGTGGCCCCTGGATGTCCTTATCTAATCGACAAGCCATTACCCCTAGATGTCCCTCTCTAACCACCACACCATTGGGATGGCCCCTGGATGTCCCTCTCTAACCACCACACCATTGGGGTGGCCCCTGCATGTCCCTCTCTAACCACCACACCATTGATGTGGGCCCTGATGTCCCTGTCTAACCACCAGACCTTTGGGGTGGCCCCTGGATGTCCCTCTCTAACCACCAGACCATTGGGGTGGCCCCTGGATGTCCCGCTCTAACCACAAGGCCATTGGGGTGGCCCCTGGATGTCCCTCTCTAACCACCAGATCATTGGGGTGGCCCCTGGATGTCCCTCTCTAACCACCAGATCATTGGGGTGGCCCCTGGATGTCCCTCTCTAACCACAAGACCCTTGGGGTGGTCCCTGAATGTCCCTCTCCAACCACCAGACCATTGGGATGGCCCCTGGATGTCCCTCTCTAACCACCAGACCATTGGGGTGGCCGCTGTATGTCCCTCTCTAACCAGCAGACCATTCGGTGGCCCCTGGATGACCCTCTCTAATCACCACACCATTGGGGTGGCGCCTGGATGTCCCGCTCTAACCACCAGACCATTGAGTGGCCCCTGGATGTCCCTCTCTAACCACCAGACCATTGGGTGGCCCCTGGATGTCCCTCTGTAACCACCAGACCTTTCGGGTGGCCCCTGGATGTCCCCCTATAACCACCAGACCATTGGGGTGGCCGCTGTATGTCCCTCTCTAACCAGCAGACCATTCGGTGGCCCCTGGATGACCCTCTCTAACCACCACACCATTGGGGTGGCCCCTGGATGTCCCGCTCTAACCACCAGACCATTGAGTGGCCCCTGGATGTCCCGCTCTAACCACCAGACCATTGGGGTGGCCCCTGGATGTCCCGCTCTAACCACAAGGCCATTGATGTGGGCCCTGATTTCCCTCTCTAACCACCAGACCATTGGGGTGGCCCCTGGATGTCCCTCTCTAACCACCAGACCATTGGGGTGGCCCCTGGATGTCCCTCTCTAACCTCCAGACCACTGAGTGGCCCCTGAATGTCCCTCTCTAACCACCACACCATTGGGGTGGCCCCTGGATGTCCCTCTCTAACCTCCAGACCACTGAGTGGCCCCTGAATGTCCCTCTCTAACCACCACACCATTGGGGTGGCCCCTGGATGTCCCTCTCTAACCACCAGACCATTGGGGTGGCCCCTGGATGTCCCGCTCTAACCACCAGACCATTGGGGTGGCCCCTGGATGTCCCTCTCTAACCACCAGACCACTGGGGTGGCCCCTGGATGTCCCTCTCTAACCACCACACCATTGGGGTGGCCCCTGGATGTCCCCTCTAACCTCCAGACCACTGAGTGGCCCCTGAATGTCCCTCTCTAACCACCACACCATTGGGGTGGCCCCTGGATGTCCCTCGCTAACCTCCAGACCACTGAGTGGCCCCTGAATGTCCCTCTCTAACCACCACACCATTGGGGTGGCCCCTGGATGCCCCTCTCTAACCTCCACACCACTGAGTGGCCCCTGAATGTCCCTCTCTAACCACCACACCATTGATGTGGGCCCTGATGTCCCTGTCTAACCACCAGACCTTTGGGGTGGCCCCTGGATGTCCCTCTCTAACCACCAGACCATTGGGGTGGCCCCTGGATGTCCCGCTCTAACCACCAGGCCATTGGGGTGGCCCCTGGATGTCCCTCTCTAACCACCAGACCATTGGGGTGGCCCCTGGATGTCCCGCTCTAACCACCAGACCATTGGGGTGGCCCCTGGATGTCCCGCTCTAACCACCAGGCCATTGGGTTGGCCCCTGGATGTCCCCCTATAACCACCAGACCATTGGGGTGGCCGCTGGATGTCCCTCTCTAACCAGCAGACCATTCGGTGGCCCCTGGATGACCCTCTGTAACCACCAGACCATTGGGTGGCCCCTGAATGTCCCTATCTAATCGACAAACCATTACCCCTGGATGTCCCTCTCTAACCACCACACCATTGGGATGGCCCCTGGATGTCCCGCTCTAACCACCAGACCATTGAGTGGCCCCTGGATGTCCCTATCTAATCGACAAACCATTGCCCCTGGATGTCCCTCTCTAACCACCACACAATTGATGTGGGCCCTGATGTCCCTGTCTAACCACCAGACCTTTGGGGTGGCCCCTGGATGTCTCTCGCTAACCACCAGACCATTGGGGTGGCCCCTGGATGTCCCGCTCTAACCACCAGGCCATTGGGGTGGCCCCTGGATGTCCCTATCTAATCGACAAACCATTACCCCTGGATGTCCCTCTCTAACCACCAGACCACTGGGGTGGCCCCTGGATGTCCCTCTTTTATTGACAGACCATTGGGTTGACCCCTGAATGTCACTCTCTAACCCCCAGACCATTGGGGTGGCCCCTGGATGTCCTTATCTAATCGACAAGCCATTACCCCTAGATGTCCCTCTCTAACCACCACACCATTGGGATGGCCCCTGGATGTCCCTCTCTAACCACCACACCATTGGGGTGGCCCCTGCATGTCCCTCTCTAACCACCACACCATTGATGTGGGCCCTGATGTCCCTGTCTAACCACCAGACCTTTGGGGTGGCCCCTGGATGTCCCTCTCTAACCACCAGACCATTGGGGTGGCCCCTGGATGTCCCGCTCTAACCACAAGGCCATTGGGGTGGCCCCTGGATGTCCCTCTCTAACCACCAGATCATTGGGGTGGCCCCTGGATGTCCCTCTCTAACCACCAGATCATTGGGGTGGCCCCTGGATGTCCCTCTCTAACCACAAGACCCTTGGGGTGGTCCCTGAATGTCCCTCTCCAACCACCAGACCATTGGGATGGCCCCTGGATGTCCCTCTCTAACCACCAGACCATTGGGGTGGCCGCTGTATGTCCCTCTCTAACCAGCAGACCATTCGGTGGCCCCTGGATGACCCTCTCTAATCACCACACCATTGGGGTGGCGCCTGGATGTCCCGCTCTAACCACCAGACCATTGAGTGGCCCCTGGATGTCCCTCTCTAACCACCAGACCATTGGGTGGCCCCTGGATGTCCCTCTGTAACCACCAGACCTTTCGGGTGGCCCCTGGATGTCCCCCTATAACCACCAGACCATTGGGGTGGCCGCTGTATGTCCCTCTCTAACAAGCAGACCATTCGGTGGCCCCTGGATGACCCTCTCTAACCACCACACCATTGGGGTGGCCCCTGGATGTCCCGCTCTAACCACCAGATCATTGAGTGGCCCCTGGATGTCCCGCTCTAACCACCAGACCATTGGGGTGGCCCCTGGATGTCCCGCTCTAACCACAAGGCCATTGATGTGGGCCCTGATTTCCCTCTCTAACCACCAGACCATTGGGGTGGCCCCTGGATGTCCCTCTCTAACCACCAGACCATTGGGGTGGCCCCTGGATGTCCCTCTCTAACCTCCAGACCACTGAGTGGCCCCTGAATGTCCCTCTCTAACCACAACACCATTGGGGTGGCCCCTGGATGTCCCTCTCTAACCTCCAGACCACTGAGTGGCCCCTGAATGTCCCTCTCTAACCACCACACCATTGGGGTGGCCCCTGGATGTCCCTCTCTAACCACCAGACCATTGGGGTGGCCCCTGGATGTCCCGCTCTAACCACCAGACCATTGGGGTGGCCCCTGGATGTCCCTCTCTAACCACCAGACCACTGGGGTGGCCCCTGGATGTCCCTCTCTAACCACCACACCATTGGGGTGGCCCCTGGATGTCCCCTCTAACCTCCAGACCACTGAGTGGCCCCTGAATGTCCCTCTCTAACCACCACACCATTGGGGTGGCCCCTGGATGTCCCTCGCTAACCTCCAGACCACTGAGTGGCCCCTGAATGTCCCTCTCTAACCACCACACCATTGGGGTGGCCCCTGGATGCCCCTCTCTAACCTCCACACCACTGAGTGGCCCCTGAATGTCCCTCTCTAACCACCACACCATTGATGTGGGCCCTGATGTCCCTGTCTAACCACCAGACCTTTGGGGTGGCCCCTGGATGTCCCTCTCTAACCACCAGACCATTGGGGTGGCCCCTGGATGTCCCGCTCTAACCACCAGGCCATTGGGGTGGCCCCTGGATGTCCCTCTCTAACCACCAGACCATTGGGGTGGCCCCTGGATGTCCCGCTCTAACCACCAGACCATTGGGGTGGCCCCTGGATGTCCCGCTCTAACCACCAGGCCATTGGGTTGGCCCCTGGATGTCCCTCTCTAACCACCAGACCATTGGGGTAGCCGCTGGATGTCCCTCTCTAACCAGCAGACCATTCGGTGGCCCCTGGATGACCCTCTCTAACCACCAGACCATTGGGTTGCCCCTGAATGTCCCTATCTAATCGACAAACCATTACCCCTGGATGTCCCTCTCTTATTGACAGACCATTGGGTTGACCCCTGAATGTCACTCTCTAACCCCCAGACCATTGGGGTGGCCCCTGGATGTCCCCCTATAACCACCAGACCATTGGGGTGGCCGCTGGATGTCCCTCTCTAACCAGCAGACCATTCGGTGGCCCCTGGATGACCCTCTCCAACCACCAGACCATTGGGTGGCCCCTGAATGTCCCTATCTAATCGACAAACCATTGCCCCTGGATGTCCCTCTCTAACCACCACACAATTGATGTGGGCCCTGATGTCCCTGTCTAACCACCAGACCTTTGGGGTGGCCCCTGGATGTCTCTCTCTAACCACCAGACCATTGGGGTGGCCCCTGGATGTCCCGCTCTAACCACCAGACCATTGAGTGGCCCCTGGATGTCCCTATCTAATCGACAAACCATTGCCCCTGGATGTCCCTCTCTAACCACCACACAATTGATGTGGGCCCTGATGTCCCTGTCTAACCACCAGACCTTTGGGGTGGCCCCTGGATGTCTCTCTCTAACCACCAGACCATTGGGGTGGCCCCTGGATGTCCCGCTCTAACCACCAGGCCATTGGGGTGGCCCCTGGATGTCCCTATCTAATCGACAAACCATTACCCCTGGATGTCCCTCTCTAACCCCCAGACCATTGGGGTGGCCCCTGGATGTCCCTATCTAATCGACAAACCATTACCCCTAGATGTCCCTCTCTAACCACCACACCATTGGGATGGCCCCTGGATGTCCCTCTCTAACCACCACACCATTGGGGTGGCCCCTGCATGTCCCTCTCTAACCACCACACCATTGATGTGGGCCCTGATGTCCCTGTCTAACCACCAGACCTTTGGGGTGGCCCCTGGATGTCCCTCTCTAACCACCAGACCATTGGGGTGGCCCCTGGATGTCCCGCTCTAACCACAAGGCCATTGGGGTGGCCCCTGGATGTCCCTCTCTAACCACCAGATCATTGGGGTGGCCCCTGGATGTCCCTCTCTAACCAGCAGACCATTGGGGTGGCCCCTGGATGTCCCTCTCTAACCACAAGACCCTTGGGGTGGTCCCTGAATGTCCCTCTCCAACCACCAGACCATTGGGATGGCCCCTGGATGTCCCTCTCTAACCACCTGACCATTGCGGTGGCCCCTGAATGTCCCCTCTAACCACTAGCCCATTGCGGTGGCCCCTGGATGTCCCATTCTAACCACTAGCCCATTGTTGTGGCCCCTGGGTGTCCCTCGCTAACCACGAGACCATTGGGTGGCCCCTGGGTGTCCCTCTCTTATTGACAGACCATTGGGTTGACCCCTTAATGTCACTCTCTAACCCCCAGACCATTGGGGTGGCCCCTGGATGTCCCCCTATAACCACCAGACCATTGGGGTGGCCGCTGGATGTCCCTCTCTAACCAGCAGACCATTCGGTGGCCCCTGGATGACCCTCTGTAACCACCAGACCATTGGGTGGCCCCTGAATGTCCCTATCTAATCGACAAACCATTACCCCTGGATGTCCCTCTCTAACCACCACACCATTGGGATGGCCCCTGGATGTCCCGCTCTAACCACCAGACCATTGAGTGGCCCCTGGATGTCCCTATCTAATCGACAAACCATTGCCCCTGGATGTCCCGCTCTAACCACCACACAATTGATGTGGGCCCTGATGTCCCTGTCTAACCACCAGACCTTTGGGGTGGCCCCTGGATGTCCCTCTCTAACCACCAGACCATTGGGGTGGCCCCTGGATGTCCCGCTCTACCCACCAGGCCATTCGGGTGGCCCCTGGATGTCCCTCTCTAACCACCACACCATTGGGATGGCCCCTGGATGTCCCTCTCTAACCACCACACCATTGGGGTGGCCCCTGGATGTCCCTCTCTAACCACCACACCATTGATGTGGGCCCTGATGTCCCTGTCTAACCACCAGACCTTTGGGGTGGCCCCTGGATGTCCCTCTCTAACCACCAGACCATTGGGGTGGCCCCTGGATGTCCCGCTCTAACCACAAGGCCATTGGGGTGGCCTCTGGATGTCCCTCTTTAACCACCAGATCATTGCGGTGGCCCCTGGATGTCCCTCTCTAACCAGCAGACCATTGGGGTGGCCCCTGGATGTCCCTCTCTAATCACAAGACCATTGGGGTGGCCCCTGAATGTCCCCTCTAACCACTAGCCCATTGCGGTGGCCCCTGGATGTCCCGCTCTAACCACCAGACCATTGGGGTGGCCCCTGGATGTCCCTCTCTAACCACTAGCCCATTGCGGTGGCCCCTGGATGTCCCTCTCTAACCACGAGATCATTGGGTGGCCCCTGAATGTCCCTCTCTAACCACTAGCCCATTGCGGTGGCCCCTGGATGTCCCTATCTAATCGACAAACCATTACCCCTGGCTGTCCCTCTCTAACCACCACACCATTGGCGTGGCCCCTGGATGTCCCTCTCTAACCACCACACCATTGGGGTGGCCCTTGGATGTCCCTCTCTAACCACTAGACCATTGGGGTGGCCCCTGGATGTCCCTCTCTAACAACCAGACCATTGGGGTGGCCCCTGGATGTCCCTCTCTAACCACCAGACCACTGGGGTGGCCCCTGGATGTCCCTCTCTTATTGACAGACCATTGGGTTGACCCCTGAATGTCACTCTCTAACCCCCAGACCATTGGGGTGGCCCCTGGATGTCCCCCTATAACCACCAGACCATTGGGGTGGCCGCTGGATGTCCCTCTCTAACCACCACACCATTGGGATGGCCCCTGGATGTCCCGCTCTAACCACCAGACCATTGAGTGGCCCCTGGATGTCCCTATCTAATCGACAAACCATTACCCCTGGATGTCCCTCTCAAACCACCACACAATTGATGTGGGCCCTGATGTCCCTGTCTAACCACCAGACTTTTGGGGTGGCCCCTAGATGTCCTTCTCTAACCACCAGACCATTGGGATGGCCCCTGGATGTCCCGCTCTAACCACAAGACCATTGAGTGGCCCCTGGATGTCCCTATCTAATCGACAAACCATTGCCCCTGGATGTCCCTCTCTAACCACCACACCATTGATGCGGGCCCTGATGTCCCTGTCTAACCACCAGACCATTGGGTGGCCCCTGGATGGCCATCTCTAACCACCACGCCATTGATGTGGGCCCTGATGTCCCTCTCTAACCACCAGACCACTGGGTTGGCCCCTGGATGTCCCCTCTCTAACCACCAGACCACTGGGTTGGCCCCTGGATGTCCCCTCTCTAACCACCAGACCATTGGGGTGGTCTCTGGATGTCCCTCTCTAACCACCAGACCATTGGGTTGGCCCCTGGATGTCCTTCTCTAACCACCAAACCATTGGGTTGGCCCCTGGGTGTCCCTCTCTAACCACGAGACCATTGGGTGGCCCCTGGGTGTCCTTCTCTAACCACCAGATCATTGGGATGGCCCCTGGATGTCCCGCTCTAACCACCAGACCATTGAGTGGCCCCTGGATGTCCCTATCTAATCGACAAACCATCGCCCCTGGATGTCCCTCTCTAACCACCACACCATTGATGTGGGCCCTGGTGTCCCTGTCCAACCACCAGACTTTTGGGGTGGCCCCTGGATGTCCATCTCTAACCACCATGCCATTGATGTGGGCCCTGATGTCCCTCTCTAACCACCAGACCATTGGGTTGGCCCCTGGATGTCCCCTCTCTAACCACCAGACCATTGGGGTGGTCTCTGGATGTCCCTCTCTAACCACCAGACCATTGGGATGGCCCCTGGATGTCCTTCTCTAACCACCAAACCATTGGGTTGGCCCCTGGGTGTCCCTCTCTAACCACGAGACCATTGGGTGGCCCCTGGGTGTCCTTCTCTAACCACCAGACCATTGGGGTGGCCCCTGGATGTCCCTATCTAATCGACAAACCATTACCCCTGGATGTCCGTCTCTAACCACCACACCATTAGGATGGCCCCTGCATGTCCCTCTCTAACCACCAGACCATTGGGTGGCCCCCGGATGTCCCTCTGTAACCACCAGACTATCGGGGTGGCCCCTGGATATCTCTCTCCAACCACTAGCCCATTGCGGTAGCCCTTGGATGCCCTCGCTAACCACCACACCATTGATGTGGGCCCTGATGTCCCTCTCTAACCACCAGACCATTGGGGTGGCCCCTGGATGTCCCTCTCTAATATTCAGACCATTGGGTGGCCCCTGGATGTCCCTATCTAATCGACAAACCATTGCCCCTGGATGTCCCTCTCTAACCACCATACCATTGGGGTGGCCCCTGGATGTCCCTCTCTAACCACCAGACCATTGGGGTGGCCCCTGGATGTCCCTCTCTAACCACTAGCCCATTGCGGTGGCCCCTGGATGTCCCTCTCTAACCATGAGATCATTGGGTGGCCCCTGAATGTCCCTCTCTAACCACTAGCCCATTGCGGTGGCCCCTGGATGTCCCTAACTCATCGACAAACCATTACCCCTGGGCGTCCCTCTCTAACCACCATACCATTGGCGTGGCCCCTGGATGTCCCTCTCTAACCACCACACCATTGGTGTGGCCCCTGGATGTCCCTCTCTAACCACCAGACCATTGGGGTGCCCCCTGGATGTCCCTCTCTAATCACCAGACCATTGGGTGGCCCCTGGATGTCCCTCTGTAAAAACCAGACCTTTCGGGTGGCCCCTGGATGTCCCATTCTAACCACTAGCCCATTGTTGTGGCCCCTAGGTGTCTCTCTAACCAAGAGACCATTGGGTGACCCCTGGGTGTCCTCCTCTAACCACCAGACCATTGGGGTGGCCCCTGGATGTCCCTCTCTAACCACCAGACCACTGGGGTGGCCCCTGGATGTCCCCCTATAACCACCAGACCATTGGGGTGGCCCCTGGATGTCCCCCTATAACCACCAGACCATTGGGGTAGCCGCTGGATGTCCCTCTCTAACCAGCAGACCATTCGGTGGCCCCTGGATGACCCTCTCTAACCACCAGACCATTGGGTTGCCCCTGAATGTCCCTACCTAATCGACAAACCATTACCCCTGGATGTCCCTCTCTTATTGACAGACCATTGGGTTGACCCCTGAATGTCACTCTCTAACCCCCAGACCATTGGGGTGGCCCCTGGATGTCCCCCTATAACCACCAGACCATTGGGGTGGCCGCTGGATGTCCCTCTCTAACCAGCAGACCATTCGGTGGCCCCTGGATGACCCTCTCCAACCACCAGACCATTGGGTGGCCCCTGAATGTCCCTATCTAATCGACAAACCATTACCCCTGGATGTCCCTCTCTAACCACCACACCATTGGGATGGCCCCTGGATGTCCCGCTCTAACCACCAGACCATTGAGTGGCCCCTGGATGTCCCTATCTAATCGACAAACCATTGCCCCTGGATGTCCCTCTCTAACCACCACACAATTGATGTGGGCCCTGATGTCCCTGTCTAACCACCAGACCTTTGGGGTGGCCCCTGGATGTCTCTCGCTAACCACCAGACCATTGGGGTGGCCCCTGGATGTCCCGCTCTAACCACCAGGCCATTGGGGTGGCCCCTGGATGTCCCTATCTAATCGACAAACCATTACCCCTGGATGTCCCTCTCTAACCACCAGACCACTGGGGTGGCCCCTGGATGTCCCTCTTTTATTGACAGACCATTGGGTTGACCCCTGAATGTCACTCTCTAACCCCCAGACCATTGGGGTGGCCCCTGGATGTCCTTATCTAATCGACAAGCCATTACCCCTAGATGTCCCTCTCTAACCACCACACCATTGGGATGGCCCCTGGATGTCCCTCTCTAACCACCACACCATTGGGGTGGCCCCTGCATGTCCCTCTCTAACCACCACACCATTGATGTGGGCCCTGATGTCCCTGTCTAACCACCAGACCTTTGGGGTGGCCCCTGGATGTCCCTCTCTAACCACCAGACCATTGGGGTGGCCCCTGGATGTCCCGCTCTAACCACAAGGCCATTGGGGTGGCCCCTGGATGTCCCTCTCTAACCACCAGATCATTGGGGTGGCCCCTGGATGTCCCTCTCTAACCACCAGATCATTGGGGTGGCCCCTGGATGTCCCTCTCTAACCACAAGACCCTTGGGGTGGTCCCTGAATGTCCCTCTCCAACCACCAGACCATTGGGATGGCCCCTGGATGTCCCTCTCTAACCACCTGACCATTGCGGTGGCCCCTGAATATCCCCTCTAACCACTAGCCCATTGCGGTGGCCATTGGATGTCCCATTCTAACCACTAGCACATTGTTGTGGCCCCTGGATGTCCCTCGCTAACCACGAGACCATTGGGTGGCCCCTGGGTGTTCTCCTGTAACCACCAGACCATTGGGGTGGCCCCTGGATGTCCCTCTCTAACCACCAGACCATTGGGTTGGCCCCTGGGTGTCCCTCTCTTATTGACAGACCATTGGGTTGACCCCTGAATGTCACTCTCTAACCCCCAGACCATTGAGGTGGCCCCTGGATGTCCCTCTCTAACCACCAGACCATTGGGGTGGCCGCTTTTTGTCCCTCTCTAACCAGCAGACCAGTCGGTGGCCCCTGGATGACCCTCTGTAACCACCAGACCATTGGGTGGCCCCTGAATGTCCCTATCTAATCGACAAACCATTACCCCTGGATGTCCCTCTCTAACCACCACACCATTGGGATGGCCCCTGGATGTCCCGCTCTAACCACCAGACCATTGAGTGGCCCCTGGATGTCCCTATCTAATCGACAAACCATTGCCCCTGGATGTCCCGCTCTAACCACCACACAATTGATGTGGGCCCTGATGACCCTGTCTAACCACCAGACCTTTGGGGTGGCCCCTGGATGTCCCTCTCTAACCACCAGACCATTGGGGTGGCCCCTGGATGTCCCGCTCTACCCACCAGGCCATTGGGGTGGCCCCTGGATGTCCCTATATAATCGACAAACCATTACCCCTGGATGTCCCTCTCTAACCACCACACCATTGGGATGGCCCCTGGATGTCCCTCTCTAACCACCACACCATTGGGGTGGCCCCTGGATGTCCCTCTCTAACCACCACACCATTGATGTGGGCCCTGATGTCCCTGTCTAACCACCAGACCTTTGGGGTGGCCCCTGGATGTCCCGCTCTAACCACAAGGCCATTGGGGTGGCCCCTGGATGTCCCTCTCTAACCACCAGATCATTGGGGTGGCCCCTGGATGTCCCTCTCTAACCAGCAGACCATTGGGGTGGCCCCTGGATGTCCCTCTCTAATCACAAGACCATTGGGGTGGCCCCTGAATGTCCCCTCTAACCACTAGCCCATTGCGGTGGCCCCTGGATGTCCCTCTCTAACCACCAGACCATTGGGGTGGCCCCTGGATGTCCCTCTCTAACCACTAGCCCATTGCGGTGGCCCCTGGATGTCCCTCTCTAACCACGAGATCATTGGGTGGCCCCTGAATGTCCCTCTCTAACCACCACACCATTGGGGTGGCCCTTGGATGACCCTCTCTAACCACTAGACCATTGCGGCGGCCCCTGGATGTCCCTATCTAATCGACAAACCATTACCCCTGGATGTCCCTCTCTAACCACCACACCATTGGCGTGGCCCCTGGATGTCCCTCTCTAACCACCACACCATTGGGGTGGCCCTTGGATGTCCCTCTCTAACCACTAGACCATTGGGGTGGCCCCTGGATGTCCCTCGCTAACCACCAGACCATTGGGTGGCCCCTGGATGTCCCTCTGTAACCACCAGACCTTTCGGGTGGCCCCTGGATGTCCCATTCTAACCACTAGCCCATTGTTGTGGCCCCTGGGTGTCCCACTCTAACCAAGAGACCATTGGGTGACCCCTGGGTGTCCTCCTCTAACCACCAGACCATTGGGGTGGCCCCTGGATGTCCCTCTCTAACCACCAGACCATTGGGATGGCCCCTGGATGTCCTTCGCTAACCACCAGACCATTGGGTTGGCCCCTGGGTGTCCCTCTCTAACCACGAGACCATTGGGTGGCCCCTGGGTGTCCTTCTCTAACCACCAGATCGTTGGGGTGGCCCCTGGATGTCCCTCTCTAACCAGCAGACCATTGGGGTGGCCCCTGGATGTCCCTCTCTAACCACAAGACTATTGCGGTGGCCCCTGGATGTCCCTCGCTAACCAAGAGACCATTGGGTGGCCCCTGGGTGTCCTCCTCTAACCACCAGACCATTGGGGTGGCCCCTGGATGTCCCTCTCTAACCACCAGACCACTGGGGTGGCCCCTGGATGTCCCTCTCTTATTGACAGACCATTGGGTTGACCCCTGAATGTCACTCTCTAACCCCCAGACCATTGGGGTGGCCCCTGGATGTCCCCCTATAACCACCAGACCATTGGGGTGGCCGCTGGATGTCCCTCTCTAACCAGCAGACCATTCGGTGGCCCCTGGATGACCCTCTGTAACCACCAGACCATTGGGTGGCCCCTGAATGTCCCTATCTAATCGACAAACCATTACTCCTGGATGTCCCTCTCTAACCACCACACCATTGGGATGGCCCCTGGATGTCTCTCTCTAACCACCAGACCATTGAGTGGCCCCTGGATGTCCCTATCTAATCGACAAACCATTGCCCCTGGATGTCCCTCTCTAACCACCACACAATTGATGTGGGCCCTGATGTCCCTGTCTAACCACCAGACCTTTGGGGTGGCCCCTGGATGTCCCTCTTTAACCACCAGACCATTGGGGTGGCCCCTGGATGTCCCGCTCTAACCACCAGACCATTGGGGTGGCCCCTGGATGTCCCTATCTAATCGACAAACCATTACCCCTGGATGTCCCTCTCTAACCACCACACCATTGGGATGGCCCCTGGATGTCCCTCTCTAACCACCACACCATTGGGGTGGCCCCTGGATGTCCCTCTCTTATTGACAGACCATTGGGTTGACCCCTGAATGTCACTCTCTAACCCCCAGACCATTGGGGTGGCCCCTGGATGTCCCCTCTAACCACTAGCCCATTGCGGTGGCCCCTGGATGTCCCTCTCTAACCACGAGATCATTGGGTGGCCCCTGGATGTCCTTCTCTAACCACCAGACCATTGGGTGGCCCCTGGATGTCCCTCTCTAACCACCAGACCATTGCGGTGGCCCCTGGATGTCCAATTCTAACCACTAGCCCATTGTTGTGGCCCCTGGGTGTCCCTCGCTAAACAAGAGACCATTGAGTGGCCCCTGGGTGTCCTCCTCTAACCACCAGACCATTGGGGTGGCCCCTGGATGTCCCTCTCTAACCACCAGACCACTGGGGTGGCCCCTGGATGTCCCTCTCTTATTGACAGACCATTGGGTTGACCCCTGAATGTCACTCTCTAACCCCCAGACCATTGGGGTGGCCCTTGGATGTCCCCCTATAACCACCAGACCATTGGGGTGGCCGCTGGATGTCCCTCTCTAACCAGCAGACCACTCGGTGGCCCCTGGATGACCCTCTCCAACCACCAGACCATTGGGTGGCCGCTGAATGTCCCTATCTAATCGACAAACCATTACCCCTGGATGTCCCTCTCTAACCACCACACCATTGGGATGGCCCCTGGATGTCCCGCTCTAACCACCAGACCATTGAGTGGCCCCTGGATGTCCTTATCTAATCGACAAACCATTGCCCCTGGATGTCCCTCTCTAACCACCACACAATTGATGTGGGCCCTGATGTCCCTGTCTAACCACCAGACCTTTGGGGTGCCCCTGGATGTCCCTATCTAATCGACAAACCATTACCCCTAGATGTCCCTCTCTAACCACCACACCATTGGGATGGCCCCTGGATGTCCCTCTCTAACCACCACACCATTGGGGTGGCCCCTGCATGTCCCTCTCTAACCACCACACCATTGGGGTGGCCCCTGGATGTCCCGCTCTAACCACAAGGCCATTGTGGTGGCCCCTGGATGTCCCGCTCTAACCACCAGATCATTGGGGTGGCCCCTGGATGTCCCTCTCTAACCAGCAGACCATTGGGGTGGCCCCTGGATGTCCCTCTCTAACCACAAGACCACTGGGGTGGTCCCTGAATGTCCCTCTCCAACCACCAGACCATTGGGATGGCCCCTGGATGTCCCTCTCTAACCACCTGACCATTGCGGTGGCCCCTGAATGTCCCCTCTAACCACTAGCCCATTGCGGTGGCCCCTGGATGTCCCATTCTAACCACTAGCCCATTGTTGTGGCCCCTGGGTGTCCCTCGCTAACCACGAGACCATTGGGTGGCCCCTGGGTGTTCTCCTCTAACCACCAGACCATTGGGGTGGCCCCTGGATGTCCCTCTCTAACCACCAGACCACTGGGGTGGCCCCTGGGTGTCCCTCTCTTATTGACAGACCATTGGGTTGACCCCTGAATGTCACTCTCTAACCCCCAGACCATTGGGGTGGCCCCTGGATGTCCCCCTATAACCACCAGACCATTGGGGTGGCCGCTGGATGTCCCTCTCTAACCAGCAGACCATTCGGTGGCCCCTGGATGACCCTCTGTAACCACCAGACCATTGGGTGGCCCCTGAATGTCCCTATCTAATCGACAAACCATTACCCCTGGATGTCCCTCTCTAACCACCACACCATTGGGATGGCCCCTGGATGTCCCGCTCTAACCACCAGACCATTGAGTGGCCCCTGGATGTCCCTATCTAATCGACAAACCATTGCCCCTGGATGTCCCGCTCTAACCACCACACAATTGATGTGGGCCCTGATGTCCCTGTCTAACCACCAGACCTTTGGGGTGGCCCCTGGATGTCCCTCTCTAACCACCAGACCATTGGGGTGGCCCCTGGATGTCCCGCTCTACCCACCAGGCCATTGGAGTGGCCCCTGGATGTCCCTATATAATCGACAAACCATTACCCCTGGATGTCCCTCTCTAACCACCACACCATTGGGATGGCCCCTGGATGTCCCTCTCTAACCACCACACCATTGGGGTGGCCCCTGGATGTCCCTCTCTAACCACCACACCATTGATGTGGGCCCTGATGTCCCTGTCTAACCACCAGACCTTTGGGGTGGCCCCTGGATGTCCCTCTCTAACCACCAGACCATTCGGGTGGCCCCTTGATGTCCCGCTCTAACCACCAGGCCATTGGGGTGGCCCCTGGATGTCCCTCTCCAACCACCAGATCATTGGGGTGGCCCCTGGATGTCCCTCTCTAACCAGCAGACCATTGGGGTGGCCCCTGGATGTCCCTCTCTAATCACAAGACCATTGGGGTGGCCCCTGAATGTCCCCTCTAACCACTAGCCCATTGCGGTGGCCCCTGGATGTCCCTCTCTAACCACCAGACCATTGGGGTGGCCACTGGATGTCCCTCTCTAACCACTAGCCCATTGCGGTGGCCCCTGGATGTCCCTCTCTAACCACGAGATCATTGGGTGGCCCCTGAATGTCCCTCTCTAACCACTAGCCCATTGCGGTGGCCCCTGGATGTCCCTATCTAATCGACAAACCATTACCCCTGGATGTCCCTCTCTAACCACCACACCATTGGCGTGGCCCCTGGATGTCCCTCTCTAACCACCACACCATTGGGGTGGCCCTTGGATGTCCCTCTCTAACCACTAGACCATTGGGGTGGCCCCTGGATGTCCCTCTCTAACCACCAGACCATTGGGTGGCCCCTGGATGTCCCTCTGTAACCACCAGACCTTTCGGGTGGCCCCTGGATGTCCCATTCTAACCACTAGCCCATTGTTGTGGCCCCTGGGTGTCCCACTCTAACCAAGAGACCATTGGGTGACCCCTGGGTGTCCTCCTCTAACCACCAGACCATTGGGGTGGCCCCTGGATGTCCCTCTCTAACCACCAGACCATTGGGATGGCCCCTGGATGTCCTTCTCTAACCACCAGACCATTGGGTTGGCCCCTGGGTGTCCCTCTCTAACCACGAGACCATTGGGTGGCCCCTGGGTGTCCTTCTCTAACCACCAGATCATTGGGGTGGCCCCTGGATGTCCCTCTCTAACCAGCAGACCATTGGGGTGGCCCCTGGATGTCCCTCTCTAACCACAAGACTATTGGGGTGGTCCCTGGATGTCCCTCTCCAACCACCAGACCATTGGGATGGCCCCTGAATGTCCCCTCTAACCACCAGACCATTGGGGTGGCCCCTGGATGTCCCGCTCTAACCACGAGACCATTGGGGTGGCCCCTGGATGTCCCTCTCTAACCACTAGCCCATTGCGGTGGCCCCTGGATGTCCCTCTCTAACCACCAGACCATTGGGGTGGCCCCTGGATGTCCCTCTCTAACCACTAGCCCATTGCGGTGGCCCCTGGATGTCCCTCTCTAACCACCAGACCATTAGGGTGGCCCCTGGATGTCCCTCTCTAACCACTAGCCCATTGCGGTGGCCCCTGGATGTCCCTCTCTAACCACGAGATCATTGGGTGGCCCCTGAATGTCCCTCTCTAACCACCAGCCCATTGCGGTGGCCCCTGGATGTCCCATTCTAACCACTAGCCCATTGTTGTGGCCCCTGGGTGTCCCTCGCTAACCAAGAGACCATTGGGTGGCCCCTGGGTGTCCTCCTCTAAACACCAGACCATTGGGGTGGCCCCTGGATGTCCCTCTCTAACCACCAGACCACTGGGGTGGCCCCTGGATGTCCCTCTCTTATTGACAGACCATTGGGTTGACCCCTGAATGTCACTCTCTAACCCCCAGACCATTGGGGTGGCCGCTGGATGTCCCCCTATAACCACCAGACCATTGGGGTGGCCGCTGGATGTCCCTCTCTAACCAGCAGACCATTCGGTGGCCCCTGGATGACCCTCTCTAACCACCAGACCATTCGGGTGGCCCCTGAATGTCCCTATATAATCGACAAACCATTACCCCTGGATGTCCCTCTCTAACCACCACACCATTGGGATGGCCCCTGGATGTCCAGCTCTAACCACCAGACCATTGAGTGGCCCCTGGATGTCCCTATCTAATCGACAAACCATTGCCCCTGGATGTCCCTCTCTAACCACCACACAATTGATGTGGGCCCTGATGTCCCTGTCTAACCACCAGACCTTTGGGGTGGCCCCTGGATGTCCCTCTTTAACCACCAGACCATTGGGGTGGCCCCTGGATGTCCCGCTCTAACCACCAGACCATTGGGGTGGCCCCTGGATGTCCCTATCTAATCGACAAACCATTACCCCTGGATGTCCCTCTCTAACCACCACACCATTGGGATGGCCCCTGGATGTCCCTCTCTAACCACCACACCATTGGGGTGGCCCCTGGATGTCCCTCTCTTATTGACAGACCATTGGGTTGACCCCTGAATGTCACTCTCTAACCCCCAGACCATTGGGGTGGCCCCTGAATGTCCCTTCTAACCACTAGCCCATTGCGGTGGCCCCTGGATGTCCCTCTCTAACCACCAGACCATTGGGGTGGCCCCTGGATGTCCCTCTCTAACCACTAGCCCATTGCGGTGGCCCCTGGATGTCCCTCTCTAACCACGAGATCATTAGGTGGCCCCTGAATGTCCCTCTCTAACCACTAGCCCATTGCGGTGGCCCCTGGATGTCCCATTCTAACCACTAGCCCATTGTTGTGGCCCCTGGGTGTCCCTCGCTAACCAAGAGACCATTGAGTGACCCCTGGGTGTCCTCCTCTAACCACCAGACCATTGGGGTGGCCCCTGGATGTCCCTCTCTAACCACCAGACCACTGGGGTGGCCCTGGATGTCCCTCTCTTATTGACAGACCATTGGGTTGACCCCTGAATGTCACTCTCTAACCCCCAGACCATTGGGGTGGCCCCTGGATGTCCCCCTATAACCACCAGACCATTGGGGTGGCCGCTGGATGTCCCTCTCTAACCAGCAGACCATTCGGTGGCCCCTGGATGACCCTCTCTAACCACCACACAATTGATGTGGGCCCTGATGTCCCTGTCTAACCACCAGACCTTTGGGGTGGCCCCTGGATGTCCCTCTTTAACCACCAGACCATTGGGGTGGCCCCTGGATGTCCCGCTCTAACCACCAGACCATTGGGGTGGCCGCTGGATGTCCCTATCTAATCGACAAACCATTACCCCTGGATGTCCCTCTCTAAGCACCACACCATTGGGATGGCCCCTGGATGTCCCTCTCTAACCACCACACCATTGGGGTGGCCCCTGGATGTCCCTCTCTAACCACCACACCATTGATGTGGGCCCTGATGTCCCTGTCTAACCACCAGACCTTTGGGGTGGCCCATGGATGTCCCTCTCTAACCACCACACCATTGGGGTGGCCCCTGGATGTCCCGCTCTAACCACAAGGCCATTGGGGTGGCCCCTGGATGTCCCTCTCTAACCACCAGATCATTGGGGTGGCCCCTGGATGTCCCTCTCTAACCAGCAGACCATTGGGGTGGCCCCTGGATGTCCCTCTCTAACCACAAGACTATTGTGGTGGTCCCTGGATGTCCCTCTCCAACCACCAGACCATTGTGATGGCCCCTGGATGTCCCTCTCTAACCACCTGACCATTGCGGTGGCCCCTGAATGTCCCCTCTCACCACTAGCCCATTGCGGTGGCCCCTGGATGTCCCTCTCTAACCACCAGACCATTGGGGTGGCCCCTGGATGTCCCTCTCTAACCACCAGCCCATTGCGGTGGCCCCTGGATGTCCCTCTCTAACCACGAGATCATTGGGTGGCCCCTGAATGTCCCTCTCTAACCACTAGCCCATTGCGATGGCCGCTGGATGTCCCTATCTAATCGACAAACCATTACCCCTGGATGTCCCTCTCTAACCACCACACCATTGGCGTGGCCCCTGGATGTCCCTCTCTAACCACCACACCATTGGGGTGGCCCCTGGATGTCCCTCTCTAACCACCAGACCATTGGGGTGGCCTCTGGATGTCCCTCTCTAACCACCAGACCATTGGGTGGCCCCTGGATGTCCCTTTGTAACCACCAGACCTTTCGGGTGGCCCCTGGATGTCCCATTCTAACCACTAGCCCATTGTTGTGGCCCCTGGGTGTCCCTCTCTAACCAAGAGACCATTGGGTGACCCCTGGGTGTCCTCCTCTAACCACCAGACCATTGGGGTGGCCCCTGGATGTCCCTCTCTAACCACCAGACCACTGGGGTGGCCCCTGGATGTCCCTCTCTTATTGACAGACCATTGGGTTGACCCCTGAATGTCACTCTCTAACCCCCAGACCATTGGGGTGGCCCCTGTATGTCCCTCTCTAACCACAAGACCCTTGGGGTGGTCCCTGGATGTTCCGCTCCAACCACCAGACCATTGGGATGGCCCCTGGATGTCCCTCTCTAACCACTAGCCCATTGCGGTGGCCCCTGGATGTCCCTCTCTAACCACCAGACCATTAGGGTGGCCCCTGGATGTCCCTCTCTAACCACTAGCCCATTGCGGTGGCCCCTGGATGTCCCTCTCTAACCACGAGATCATTGGGTGGCCCCTGAATGTCCCTCTCTAACCACCAGCCCATTGCGGTGGCCCCTGGATGTCCCATTCTAACCACTAGCCCATTGTTGTGGCCCCTGGGTGTCCCTCGCTAACCAAGAGACCATTGGGTGGCCCCTGGGTGTCCTCCTCTAAACACCAGACCATTGGGGTGGCCCCTGGATGTCCCTCTCTAACCACCAGACCACTGGGGTGGCCCCTGGATGTCCCTCTCTTATTGACAGACCATTGGGTTGACCCCTGAATGTCACTCTCTAACCCCCAGACCATTGGGGTGGCCGCTGGATGTCCCCCTATAACCACCAGACCATTGGGGTGGCCGCTGGATGTCCCTCTCTAACCAGCAGACCATTCGGTGGCCCCTGGATGACCCTCTCTAACCACCAGACCATTCGGGTGGCCCCTGAATGTCCCTATATAATCGACAAACCATTACCCCTGGATGTCCCTCTCTAACCACCACACCATTGGGATGGCCCCTGGATGTCCAGCTCTAACCACCAGACCATTGAGTGGCCCCTGGATGTCCCTATCTAATCGACAAACCATTGCCCCTGGATGTCCCTCTCTAACCACCACACAATTGATGTGGGCCCTGATGTCCCTGTCTAACCACCAGACCTTTGGGGTGGCCCCTGGATGTCCCTCTTTAACCACCAGACCATTGGGGTGGCCCCTGGATGTCCCGCTCTAACCACCAGACCATTGGGGTGGCCCCTGGATGTCCCTATCTAATCGACAAACCATTACCCCTGGATGTCCCTCTCTAACCACCACACCATTGGGATGGCCCCTGGATGTCCCTCTCTAACCACCACACCATTGGGGTGGCCCCTGGATGTCCCTCTCTTATTGACAGACCATTGGGTTGACCCCTGAATGTCACTCTCTAACCCCCAGACCATTGGGGTGGCCCCTGAATGTCCCTTCTAACCACTAGCCCATTGCGGTGGCCCCTGGATGTCCCTCTCTAACCACCAGACCATTGGGGTGGCCCCTGGATGTCCCTCTCTAACCACTAGCCCATTGCGGTGGCCCCTGGATGTCCCTCTCTAACCACGAGATCATTAGGTGGCCCCTGAATGTCCCTCTCTAACCACTAGCCCATTGCGGTGGCCCCTGGATGTCCCATTCTAACCACTAGCCCATTGTTGTGGCCCCTGGGTGTCCCTCGCTAACCAAGAGACCATTGAGTGACCCCTGGGTGTCCTCCTCTAACCACCAGACCATTGGGGTGGCCCCTGGATGTCCCTCTCTAACCACCAGACCACTGGGGTGGCCCTGGATGTCCCTCTCTTATTGACAGACCATTGGGTTGACCCCTGAATGTCACTCTCTAACCCCCAGACCATTGGGGTGGCCCCTGGATGTCCCCCTATAACCACCAGACCATTGGGGTGGCCGCTGGATGTCCCTCTCTAACCAGCAGACCATTCGGTGGCCCCTGGATGACCCTCTCTAACCACCACACAATTGATGTGGGCCCTGATGTCCCTGTCTAACCACCAGACCTTTGGGGTGGCCCCTGGATGTCCCTCTTTAACCACCAGACCATTGGGGTGGCCCCTGGATGTCCCGCTCTAACCACCAGACCATTGGGGTGGCCGCTGGATGTCCCTATCTAATCGACAAACCATTACCCCTGGATGTCCCTCTCTAAGCACCACACCATTGGGATGGCCCCTGGATGTCCCTCTCTAACCACCACACCATTGGGGTGGCCCCTGGATGTCCCTCTCTAACCACCACACCATTGATGTGGGCCCTGATGTCCCTGTCTAACCACCAGACCTTTGGGGTGGCCCATGGATGTCCCTCTCTAACCACCACACCATTGGGGTGGCCCCTGGATGTCCCGCTCTAACCACAAGGCCATTGGGGTGGCCCCTGGATGTCCCTCTCTAACCACCAGATCATTGGGGTGGCCCCTGGATGTCCCTCTCTAACCAGCAGACCATTGGGGTGGCCCCTGGATGTCCCTCTCTAACCACAAGACTATTGTGGTGGTCCCTGGATGTCTCTCTCCAACCACCAGACCATTGTGATGGCCCCTGGATGTCCCTCTCTAACCACCTGACCATTGCGGTGGCCCCTGAATGTCCCCTCTCACCACTAGCCCATTGCGGTGGCCCCTGGATGTCCCTCTCTAACCACCAGCCCATTGCGGTGGCCCCTGGATGTCCCTCTCTAACCACGAGATCATTGGGTGGCCCCTGAATGTCCCTCTCTAACCACTAGCCCATTGCGATGGCCGCTGGATGTCCCTATCTAATCGACAAACCATTACCCCTGGATGTCCCTCTCTAACCACCACACCATTGGCGTGGCCCCTGGATGTCCCTCTCTAACCACCACACCATTGGGGTGGCCCCTGGATGTCCCTCTCTAACCACCAGACCATTGGGGTGGCCTCTGGATGTCCCTCTCTAACCACCAGACCATTGGGTGGCCCCTGGATGTCCCTTTGTAACCACCAGACCTTTCGGGTGGCCCCTGGATGTCCCATTCTAACCACTAGCCCATTGTTGTGGCCCCTGGGTGTCCCTCTCTAACCAAGAGACCATTGGGTGACCCCTGGGTGTCCTCCTCTAACCACCAGACCATTGGGGTGGCCCCTGGATGTCCCTCTCTAACCACCAGACCACTGGGGTGGCCCCTGGATGTCCCTCTCTTATTGACAGACCATTGGGTTGACCCCTGAATGTCACTCTCTAACCCCCAGACCATTGGGGTGGCCCCTGTATGTCCCTCTCTAACCACAAGACCCTTGGGGTGGTCCCTGGATGTTCCGCTCCAACCACCAGACCATTGGGATGGCCCCTGGATGTCCCTCTCTAACCACCTGACCATTGCGGTGGCCCCTGAATGTCCCCTCTAACCACTAGCCCATTGTTGTGGCCCCTGGGTGTCCCTCGCTAACCAAGAGACCATTGGGTGGCCCCTGGGTGTCCTCCTCTAACCACCAGACCATTGGGGTGGCCCCTGGATGTCCCTCTCTAACCACCAGACCACTGGGGTGGCCCCTGGATGTCCCTCTCTTATTGACAGACCATTGGGTTGACCCCTGAATGTCACTCTCTAACCCCCAGACCATTGGGGTGGCCCCTGGATGTCCCCCTATAACCACCAGACCATTGGGGTGGCCGCTGGATGTCCCTCTCTAACCGCCAGACCATTCGGTGGCCCCTGGATGACCCTCTATAACCACCAGACCATTGGGTGGCCCCTGAAAGTCCCTATCTAATCGACAAACCATTACCCCTGGATGTCCCTCTCTAACCACCACACCATTGGGATGGCCCCTGGATGTCCCGCCCTAACCACCAGACCATTGAGTGGCCCCTGGATGTCCCTATCTAATCGACACACCATTGCCCCTGGATGTCCCTCTCTAACCACCACACAATTGATGTGGGCCCTGACGTCCCTGTCTAACCACCAGACCTTTGGGGTGGCCCCTGGATGTCTCTCTCTAACCACCAGACCATTGGGGTGGCCCCTGGATGTCCCGCTCTAACCACCAAGCCATTGGGGTGGCCCCTGGATGTCCCTATCTAATCGACAAACCATTGCCCCTGGATGTCCCTCTCTAACCACCACACCATTGGGATGGTCCCTGGATGTCCCTCTCTAACCACCACACCATTGGGGTGGCCCCTGGAGGTCCCTCTCTAACCACCACACCATTGATGTGGGCCCTGATGTCCCTGTCTAACCACCAGACCTTTGGGGTGGCCCCTGGATGTCCCTCTCTGACCACCAGACCATTGGGGTGGCCCCTGGATGTCCCGCTCTAACCACAAGGCCATTGGGGTGGCCCCTGGATGTCCCTCTCTAACCACCAGATCATTGGGGTGGTCCCTGGATGTCCCTCTCCAACCACCAGACCATTGGGATGGCCCCTGGATGTCCCTCTCTAACCACCTGACCATTGCGGTGGCCCCTGAATGTCCCCTCTAACCACTAGCCCATTGCGGTGGCCCCTGGATGTCCCTCTCTAACCACCGGACCATTGGGGTGGCCCCTGGATGTCCCTCTCTAACCACTAGCCCATTGCGGTGGCCCCTGGATGTCCCTCTCTAACCACGAGATCATTGGGGTGGCCCCTGAATGTCCCTCTCTAACCACTAGCCCATTGCGGTAGCCCCTGGATGTCCCTATCTAATCGACAAACCATTACCCCTGGATGTCCCTCCCTAACCACCACACCATTGGCGTGGCCCCTGGATGTCCCTCTCTAACCACCACACCATTGGGGTGGCCCCAGGATGTTCCTCTCTAACCACCAAACCATTGGGGTAGCCTCTGGATGTCCCTCTCTAACCACCAGACCATTGGGTGGCCCCTGGATGTCCCTCTGTAACCACCAGACCTTTCGGGTGGCCCCTGGATGTCCCATTCTAACCACTAGCCCATTGTTGTGGCTCCTGGGTGTCCCTCTCTAACCAAGAGACCATTGGGTGACCCCTGGGTGTCCACCTCTAACCACCAGACCATTGGGGTGGCCCCTGGATGTCCCTCTCTAACCATCAGACCACTGGGGTGGCCCCTGGATGTCCCTCTCTTATTGACAGACCATTGGGTTGACCCCTGAATGTCACTCTCTAACCCCCAGACCATTGGGGTGGCCCCTGGATGTCCCCCTATAACCACCAGACCATTGGGGTGGCCGCTGGAGGTCCCTCTCTAACCAGCAGACCATTCGGTGGCCCCTGGATGACCCTCTCTAACCACCAGACCATTGGGTGGCCCCTGAATGTCCCTATCTAATCGACAAACCATTACCCCTGGATGTCCCTCTCTAACCATCACACCATTGGAATGGCCCCTGGATGTCCCGCTCTAACCACCAGACCATTGAGTGGCCCCTGGATGTCCCTATCTAATCGACAAACCATTGCCCCTGGATGTCCCTCTCTAACCACCACACAATTGATGTGGGCCCTGATGTCCCTGTCTAACCACCAGACCTTTGGGGTGGCCCCTGGATGTCCCTCTCTAACCACCAGACCATTGGGGTGGCCCCTGGATGTCCTTATCTAATCGACAAACCATTACCCCTGGATGTCCCTCTCTAACCACCACACCATTGGGATGGCCCCTGGATGTCCCTCTCTAACCACCACACCATTGGGGTGGCCCCTGGATGTCCCTCTCTAACCACCACACCATTGATGTGGGCCCTGATGTCCCTGTCTAACCACCAAACCTTTGGGGTGGCCCCTGGATGTCCCTCTCTAACCACCAGACCATTGGGGTGGCCCCTGGATGTCCCGCTCTAACCACAAGGCCATTGGGGTGGCCCCTGGATGTCCATCTCTAACCACCAGATCATTGGGGTGGCCCCTGGATGTCCCTCTCTAACCACCACACCATTGATGTGGGCCCTGATGTCCCTGTCTAACCACCAAACCTTTGGGGTGGCCCCTGGATGTCCCTCTCTAACCACCAGACCATTGGGGTGGCCCCTGGATGTCCCGCTCTAACCACAAGGCCATTGGGGTGGCCCCTGGATGTCCCTCTCTAACCACCAGATCATTGGGGTGGCCCCTGGATGTCCCTCTCTAACCAGCAGACCATTGGGGTGGCCCCTGGATGTCCCTCTCTATCCACAAGACCATTGGGGTGGCCTCTGGCTGTCCCTCTCTAACCAGCAGACCATTGGGGTGGCCCCTGGATGTCCCCTCTCTAACCACCAGACCATTGGGGTGGTCCCTAGATGTCCCTCTCCAACCACCAGACCATTGGGATGGCCCCTGGATGTCCCCTCTCTACCCACCAGACCATTGCGGTGGCCCCTAGATGTCCTACTCAAACCACCAGACCATTGGGGTGGCCCCTGGATGTCCCCTTCTAACCACTAGACCATTGGGTTGGCCCCTGGATGTCCCTCTCTAACCACCAGACCATTGGGGTGGCCCCTGGATGTCCCTTTTTAACCACCAGACCATTGGGGTGGCCCTAGATGTCCCTCTCTAACCACCAGACCATTGGGGTGGCCCCTGGATTTCCCTCTCTAACCAGCCGATCATTGGGGTGGCCCCTGAATGTCTCTCTCTTATTGACAGACCATTGGGGTGGCCCCTGGATGTCCCTATCTTACCACCCGACCATCGTGGTGGCCCCTGAATGTCTCTCTCTTGTTGACAGACCATTGGGGTGGCCCCTGGATGTCCCTCTCTAACCAGCCGACCATTGGGGTGGCCCCTGGATGTCCCTATCTTACCACCCGACCATCGTGGTGGCCCCTGAATGTCTCTCTCTTGTTGACAGACCATTGGGGTGGCCCCTGGATGTCCCTCTCTAACCACCAGACCATTGGGGTGGTCCCTGGATGTCCCTCTGTAACCACCAGATCATTGGGGTGGCCTCTGGTTGTCCCTCTCTAACCAGCCGACCATTGGGGTGGCCCCTGGATGTCCCTATCTTAACACCCGACCATCGTGGTGGCCCCTGAATGTCTCTCTCTTATTGACAGACCATTGGGGTGGCCCCTGGATGTCCCTCTATAACAACGAGACCATTGGCGTGGCCCCTGGATGTCCCTCTCTAACCACCACACCATTGGGGTGGCCCCTGGATGTCCCTCTCTAACCACCAGACCATTGGGGTGGCCCTTGGGTGTCCCTCTCTTACCACCAGACCATTTGGTGGCCCCTGAATGTCTCTTTCTTATTGACAGACCACTGGGGTGGCACTTGGTTGTCCCTCTCTAACCACCAGACCATTGGGGTGGTCCCTGGATGTCCCTCTGTAACCACCAGATCATTGGGGTGGCCTCTGGTTGTCCCTCTCTAACCAGCCGACCATTGGGGTGGCCCCTGGATGTCCCTATCTTACCACCCGACCATCGTGGTGGCCCCTGAATGTCTCTCTCTTATTGACAGACCATTGGGGTGGCCCCTGGATGTCCCTCTATAACAACGAGACCATTGGGGGAGCCCTTGGGTGTCCCTCTCGTACCACCAGACCATCGTGGTGGCCCCTGAATGTCTCGTTCATATTGACAGACCATTGGGGTTGCCCCTAGATGTCCCTCTGTAACCACCAGATCATTGGGGTGGCTTCTGGATGTCCCTCTCTAACCACCAGACCATTCGGGTGGCCTCTGGATGCCCCTCTGTAACCACCGGTCATTGGGGTGGCCCCTGGATGTCCCTCTCTAAACACCAGACCATTGGGGTGGCCCTTGGATGTCCCTCTCTGAACACCAGACTATTGGGGTGGCCTCTGGATGTCCCTCTCTAACCACCAAACCATTGGGGTGGCCCATCGATGTCCCTCTCTAACCAGCAGACCATTGGGTGGCCCCTGGATGTCCCTCTCTAACCACTACACCATTGGGTGGCCCCTGGATGTCTCTCTCTAACCACCACGCCATTGGGTTGCCTCTGGATGTCCCTATCTAATCGACAAACCATTGCTCCTGGATGTCTCCCTCCAACCACCACACCATTGGTGTGGCCCCTGGATGTCCCTCTCTAACCACAAGACTATTGGGGTGGTCCCTGGATGTCCCTCTCCAACCACCAGACCATTGGGATGGCCCCTGGATGTCCCTCTCTATCCACTAGACCATTGGGTGGCCCCTGGATGTTCCTCTCTAACCACCAG
This sequence comes from Arenicola marina, assembly GCA_964019135.1. Taxonomy (NCBI): domain Eukaryota; kingdom Metazoa; phylum Annelida; class Polychaeta; family Arenicolidae; genus Arenicola; species Arenicola marina. Next base: position 31,950,480 of record OZ025257.1, on the reverse strand, counting down.
ACCATTGCGGTGGCCCCTGGGTGTCCCTCTCTAACCACTAGACCATTGGGTGGCCCCTGGATGTTCCTCTCTAACCACCAGACCATTGGGTGGCCCCCGGATGTCCCTCTGTAACCACCAGACCATTGGGGTGGCCCCTGCATGTCCCTCTCTAACCACCAGACCATTGGGTGGCCCCTGGATGTCCCCCTCTAACCACCAGACCATTGGGTGGCCCCTGGATGTTCCTCTCTAACCACCACACCATTGGGGTGGCCCCTGCATGTCCCTGTCTAACCACCACACCATTGGGGTGGCCCCTGCATGTCCCTCTCTAACCACCACACCATTGGGGTGGCCCCTGGATGTCCCTCTCTAACCACCACACCATTGGGGTGGCCCCTGCATGTCCCTGTCTAACCACCACACCATTGGGGTGGCCCCTGCATGTCCCTCTCTAACCACCACACCATTGGGGTGGCCCCTGGATGTCCCTCTCTAACCACCAGGCCATTGGGTGGCCCCTGGATGTCCCTCTCTAACCACCAGACCATTGGGTGGCCCCTGGATGTCCCTATCTAATCGACAAACCACTACTCCTGGATGTCCCTCTCTAACCACCAGACCATTGGGTGGCCCCTGGATGTCCCTATCTAATCGACAAACCATTACTCCTGGATGTCCCTCTCTAACCACCAAACCATTGGGTGGCCCCTGAATGTCCCTCTCTAACCACCAGACCATTGTGTGGCCCCTGGATGTCCCTCTCTAACCACCAGACCATTGGGTGGCCCCTGGATGTCCCTCGCTAACCACCAGACCACTGGGTGGCCCCTGGATGTCCCTCTGTAACCAGCCGACCATTGGGGTGGCCCTGAATGTCCCTCTGTAACCACCAGACCATTGGGGTGGGCCCTGATGTCCCTTTCTAACCACCAGACCATTGGGGTGGCCCCTGGATGTCCCTCTCTAACCACCAGACCATTGGGGTGGCCCTAGATGTCCCTCTCTAACCACCAGACCATTGGGGTGGCCCCTGGATTTCCCTCTCTAACCAGCCGATCATTGGGGTGGCCCCTGAATGTCTCTCTCTTATTGACAGACCATTGGGGTGGCCCCTGGATGTCCCTATCTTACCACCCGACCATCGTGGTGGCCCCTGAATGTCTCTCTCTTGTTGACAGACCATTGGGGTGGCCCCTGGATGTCCCTCTCTAACCAGCCGACCATTGGGGTGGCCCCTGGATGTCCCTATCTTACCACCCGACCATCGTGGTGGCCCCTGAATGTCTCTCTCTTGTTGACAGACCATTGGGGTGGCCCCTGGATGTCCCTCTCTAACCACCAGACCATTGGGGTGGTCCCTGGATGTCCCTCTGTAACCACCAGATCATTGGGGTGGCCTCTGGTTGTCCCTCTCTAACCAGCCGACCATTGGGGTGGCCCCTGGATGTCCCTATCTTAACACCCGACCATCGTGGTGGCCCCTGAATGTCTCTCTCTTATTGACAGACCATTGGGGTGGCCCCTGGATGTCCCTCTATAACAACGAGACCATTGGCGTGGCCCCTGGATGTCCCTCTCTAACCACCACACCATTGGGGTGGCCCCTGGATGTCCCTCTCTAACCACCAGACCATTGGGGTGGCCCTTGGGTGTCCCTCTCTTACCACCAGACCATTTGGTGGCCCCTGAATGTCTCTTTCTTATTGACAGACCACTGGGGTGGCACTTGGTTGTCCCTCTCTAACCACCAGACCATTGGGGTGGTCCCTGGATGTCCCTCTGTAACCACCAGATCATTGGGGTGGCCTCTGGTTGTCCCTCTCTAACCAGCCGACCATTGGGGTGGCCCCTGGATGTCCCTATCTTACCACCCGACCATCGTGGTGGCCCCTGAATGTCTCTCTCTTATTGACAGACCATTGGGGTGGCCCCTGGATGTCCCTCTATAACAACGAGACCATTGGGGGAGCCCTTGGGTGTCCCTCTCGTACCACCAGACCATCGTGGTGGCCCCTGAATGTCTCGTTCATATTGACAGACCATTGGGGTTGCCCCTAGATGTCCCTCTGTAACCACCAGATCATTGGGGTGGCTTCTGGATGTCCCTCTCTAACCACCAGACCATTCGGGTGGCCTCTGGATGCCCCTCTGTAACCACCGGTCATTGGGGTGGCCCCTGGATGTCCCTCTCTAAACACCAGACCATTGGGGTGGCCCTTGGATGTCCCTCTCTGAACACCAGACTATTGGGGTGGCCTCTGGATGTCCCTCTCTAACCACCAAACCATTGGGGTGGCCCATCGATGTCCCTCTCTAACCAGCAGACCATTGGGTGGCCCCTGGATGTCCCTCTCTAACCACTACACCATTGGGTGGCCCCTGGATGTCTCTCTCTAACCACCACGCCATTGGGTTGCCTCTGGATGTCCCTATCTAATCGACAAACCATTGCTCCTGGATGTCTCCCTCCAACCACCACACCATTGGTGTGGCCCCTGGATGTCCCTCTCTAACCACAAGACTATTGGGGTGGTCCCTGGATGTCCCTCTCCAACCACCAGACCATTGGGATGGCCCCTGGATGTCCCTCTCTATCCACTAGACCATTGGGTGGCCCCTGGATGTTCCTCTCTAACCACCAGACCATTGCGGTGGCCCCTGGGTGTCCCTCTCTAACCACTAGACCATTGGGTGGCCCCTGGATGTTCCTCTCTAACCACCAGACCATTGGGTGGCCCCCGGATGTCCCTCTGTAACCACCAGACCATTGGGGTGGCCCCTGCATGTCCCTCTCTAACCACCAGACCATTGGGTGGCCCCTGGATGTCCCCCTCTAACCACCAGACCATTGGGTGGCCCCTGGATGTTCCTCTCTAACCACCACACCATTGGGGTGGCCCCTGCATGTCCCTGTCTAACCACCACACCATTGGGGTGGCCCCTGCATGTCCCTCTCTAACCACCACACCATTGGGGTGGCCCCTGGATGTCCCTCTCTAACCACCACACCATTGGGGTGGCCCCTGCATGTCCCTGTCTAACCACCACACCATTGGGGTGGCCCCTGCATGTCCCTCTCTAACCACCACACCATTGGGGTGGCCCTTGGATGTCCCTCTCTAACCACCAGGCCATTGGGTGGCCCCTGGATGTCCCTCTCTAACCACCAGACCATTGGGTGGCCCCTGGATGTCCCTATTTAATCGACAAACCACTACTCCTGGATGTCCCTCTCTAACCACCAGACCATTGGGTGGCCCCTGGATGTCCCTATCTAATCGACAAACCATTACTCCTGGATGTCCCTCTCTAACCACCAAACCATTGGGTGGCCCCTGAATGTCCCTCTCTAACCACCAGACCATTGTGTGGCCCCTGGATGTCCCTCTCTAACCACCAGACCATTGGGTGGCCCCTGGATGTCCCTCGCTAACCACCAGACCACTGGGTGGCCCCTGGATGTCCCTCTGTAACCAGCCGACCATTGGGGTGGCCCTGAATGTCCCTCTGTAACCACCAGACCATTGGGGTGGGCCCTGATGTCCCTTTCTAACCACCAGACCATTGGGGTGGCCCCTGGATGTCCCTCTCTAACCACCAGACCATTGGGTTGATCAATGGTGTGGTGGTTAGAGAGGGACATCCAGGGGCCACTCCAATGGTCTGGTGGTTAGGGAGGGACATTCAAGGGCCACCCCAACGGTCTGGTGGTTAGAGAGGGACATCCAGGGGCCACCTCAATGGTCTATCAATAAGAGAGGGACATCCAGGGGCCACCCCAATGGTTTGATGACCTGTACAGTCTACCCCGCCCTGTTTAATCATCCCCACCGCCGGACATAAACGTAAACTTGTTCTTTATCTCCCGCCGCACTGAAAGCGCGGGACAAATTCTCCGAGATAGGTGGGTGAGACGGGGTGGGGGGGTGTGGGGGGGCTTACTGCGACTCCCTCTGGCCTGCAGGTGGCCCTTGCTGGTCCTCACTGTTTAACCCATCTGTCTAGTAATTGTGCAATATGTTTTCGCTTTATATGTCACTTGTTACTGTAAATTTGTTTTCCAAGAATTTTTTTAGTTTAGGTGTAGGCCCTACTTGCTTTGAACATGAACATGAACAGTTGGCGTTAAACAAAGACAATTAAAACTTTGGCTTTGGGTTGGCGCCCTGGCATCTGTATCTGAGTTTCAAGAACCCCGTCTCACTGTCCCAGGAGCTCTACTGGCCAAAGTCAGTCTTCATGTGCTTTCTTTGTTCTTCCTGCAGCCAGTATATGTATCTGTTGTGCCCGGAGAGCTGAGAAACATACATACCATGTAGTACCCAGTATCACTATATGTATTCTCTAGCATCGTGCTATCAAGAAGTTCCTCGCATCAGCTTGCCATTGAACGTCACAGGAGAGTAGTGAACAGAAATCTTAGATTCTGCATGTCTTTGTCTCGCTGCAGTAATAAAAGCCATCGTCATGAATTGTTCCGCAAAGTGGATCAATCTCCGTATAGGGGAACATTCCATATTTCGTCTTCCTTCCGTATAATTAAAAAACCGACAATGCAGGAAGGTTTTTACCACATAACCGGCATGATTGGTTCGTCCATGGAATACCAGAGATTGGTGTCTTAGGCCACCCTTGTGCACCCATGGGTTGAAGAGGGCCAAGGAACGCTGGGGACGATGAGATGGAGGGTGGACACGCGTCCTGGCACGGAGGGGGTATGAACCCGCAACCTGCATTAGTTTGTGAATGAAGACTGACGCAAAACGAAGCGCGTGATACTAGCTCACTGAGTGGAACGAAAGGTTGGACGCTAGTGCCAACCTCTCTCTGGCTCTACTGCATAAGCCCTGCGTGAGCCCCAGCCTCTCTCTGGCTCTACTGCGTAAGCCCTGCGTGAGCCCCAGCCTCTCTCTGGCTCTACTGCGTAAGCCCTGCGTGAGCCCCAGCCTCTCTCTGGCTCTACTGCGTAAGCCCTGCGTGAGCCCCAGCCTCTCTCTGGCTCTACTCCGTAAGCCCCAGCCTCTCTCTGGCTCTACTGCGTAAGCCCTGCGTGAGCCCCAGCCTCTCTCTGGCTCTACTGCGTAAGCCCCAGCCTCTCTCTGGCTCTACTGCGTAAGCCCTGCGTGAGCCCCAGCCTCTCTCTGGCTCTACTGCGTAAGCCCTGCGTGAGCCCCAGCCTCTCTCTGGCTCTACTGCGTAAGCCCTGCGTGAGCCCCAGCCTCTCTCTGGCTCTACTGCGTAAGCCCTGCGTGAGCCCCAGCCTCTCTCTGGCTCTACTGCGTAAGCCCTGCGTGAGCCCCAGCCTCTCTCTGGCTCTACTGCGTAAGCCCTGCGTGAGCCCCAGCCTCTCTCTGGCTCTACTGCGTAAGCCCCAGCCTCTCTCTGGCTCTACTGCGTAAGCCCTGCGTGAGCCCCAGCCTCTCTCTGGCTCTACTGCGTAAGCCCCAGCCTGTATCTGGCTCTACTGCGTAAGCCCTGCGTGGGCCCCAGCCTCTCTCTGGCTCTACTGCGTGAGCCCCAGCCTCTCTCTGGCTCTACTGCGTGAGCCCCAGCCTCTCTCTGGCTCTACTGCGTGAGCCCCAGCCTCTCTCTGGCTCTACTGCGTAAGCCCCAGCCTCTCTCTGGCTCTACTGCGTGAGCCCCAGCCGCTCTCTCTGGCTCTACTGCGTGAGCCCCAGCCTCTCTCTGGCTCTTCTGCGTGAGCCCCAGCCTCTCTCTGGCTCTACTGCGTGAGCCCCAGCCTCTCTCTGGCTCTACTGCGTGAGCCCTAGCCTCTGTCTGGCTCTGCCGCGTGCCTCAGGTCAGCTCCCCCCCCCCCTGCCCCTCACCCCCTGTCCCGGTGCCGCCCGTCTCGTCACCGCCGTAGCGACCGGGCTGAAGAAGACTCGTCGTGGCGTCGTTAGACGCCGCGACCTGTCTCGGCTATCATCCTTAATGGACGGAATATAGCTCTGTAACACCGCTCGGAATGCGGGAAGCTAGGCGCACGTGGGGCCGTGCCTACCAGACTATTCCTAATCAACATGTATATACGTCTCGTCTCCTATCTCCCAGGACCGGCCCGCCTTCCCCCTCCCGAAACATCGCCACCCCACCCCACCCTACCCCACCCGCCCCATCCCTCACCACCCCATCACTCGCCAACCCTTGTCCTGGGGACCCCAAACGGTGGGAATGGTTTAAAATCCGTTCACTCTCCACCTCTGGCCGGCCTGCCCACCAGGTGGCATTGCTCTTACCATGGTGGTACTAGTCTCGTATCTCCAAAAAGCCTCGCGGATTTTCATTTCGTTTCGGGCTATAACATAAAGCAAATGTTTTTCTTTTATTAGCAGCCCTTCGGGGGGTGGGGGGTGGGATCGCTTGCATGTTGTGGGATGGCCTTGACCTTCACTGCTTTGTCGCCAGCGTCGCAGAGTCTATTTTAAATCATAAAAAAAATCATGTCTTAATTTATACAGTTATAAACCTGGCATTTATGCGCACTTGCCAAAAGCAGTGGCTCTACTAAATCACGTGGTACTTTGAATACTTTTACGAGGGCCTCGCCTCCTTCTCAGACAACGTGTAGTGTGCGATCACGCCCGCATAAACCAGACCCTCAAGTCGGGAAAAATGAAAATGTTCACGGCAGATTGCGGTTTGGTGGCTACTTAAGCCCACAATAGCCCAACCACATAACAACCTTTCTACGAGGGGATGAAACACAATCTAGATCTAGAGTGATTTACAAAATCAGGTGAAATAAAACCGCTATAAAGATTTGCCGCGCCTCCTTCATTTGTGAACCACAAACATCTCGCGTAAGTTGTTTGCGATTCTTCTGGGGTCTTTCCTGCTCTTTCTATTTTCGATGTTACGTTGTGAAACCAGGCATGAGTAATGCGGCAAGCTAGATTCCGCCTTTTTGCTCGTATACCGTGCTAACATCCTCATTTCATCAAGAGTATCCAGTATCCAGAAAATATTAAATCTGAATTTCTACATACAATGAAATATTTATTTATTTTTTATTCAATTTAAAAATAAAAAATGGTTTCTTGCGAAAATAACTTCTTAACTTAAGCTACAACCGCCATGGCTTAAAGGCGGTGTAACAGGAAAGGGTAACTGAGCCCCAAAGTTACATTTATCTAGTCGACATGCGAGATTTCCTTTCTTGTGGATTCATATTCTTAACTGATAAGCTATGTTCAGGGTACTCACCCCATCCCCCACCCTTCTATATGTAAATGTCTATATCTATAGTTTATCCTCGTTTCGTTATGCATGTCTTAATGTATACTCCTTGCGAGGGTGTGTGTGTGGGGGGGGGGGGAGGGGGGGGTCGTTAATCGCTTCAATTCTGCTGCGCATGTTGTCTATTCTTTGACACTGGTGTCTATGCCTCGACTCACACTTGTTCCTGTCATTATTTACTAGAATTAGTTTCGTTAGAACTCAATACTGATTTAGGTTTATTTTGTTCCGTCGCTGGTTAACATTGAACTGCATTTGCGGCCTACTCGCAAGCGTTTGACTAGATATGTTTCGGGGCGACATTCCGGGTAACACCCAAGCTGCCCGGAGACGACACATTAGCGCCGTTTGGCCTTCCCTAATCTGCGGTTCATTTAAATGTAATATGCTTAGGTTTTGACATAGCCTTTGTTGTATTGTCCTTTATATATTTCACTGAAGTGTAAAGGTATAATTTAGTTTGCAATCGTTGTGACCAGGGTAGTAATATATCTTAGCCTTTCGCCTGATATCATAAAGTGTTTCTTGTGGGGTAATGATCTAGAGTGGTTGTCAACAGTAGCATCTTACTCCGATGGTTGTCAATAGTAATATCTTACACATATGGCTGTCAATAGTAACATCTTACACCTATGGCTGTCAATAGTAACATGTTACACCTATGGCTGTCAATAGTAGCATCTTACACCAATGGCTGTCAATAGTACCATCTTACACGTATGGTTGTCAATAGTAGTATGTTACACATATGGCTGTCAATAGTAACATCTTACACCTATGGCTGTCAATATTTGACATGGCTGTCAATGAGGTGTACTTAAAGGTTAATGATAGGTGACAGACATTTACCTGCACGTAAAAACACTTTGAAACGTTTAACCACCAAAAATTGCCACCCGATGGCGTGATCCGTCTCGCCATGAATAATCCGTTAGTGTCGGCATCGATTCAAATTCTTTGGAGGATTCGGCAACCCATAACAGGGGATGAACACGTGTTGTGCGAGAGGACATGGGCCACCATGACGGGTTTCAGAAATTGGACTTTAAATGGCAAACTAGAAGACTGTGAGGTATGGCCAAGGTCAAACGACGGGTAAGCTGCGGTGAGCTCTGCCAATCCCTTGTCTTACGCCTACAGACGGCGGCTACCCAATCCCTTACAGGGCTTGTTCGTCTTACGCCTACAGACGGCGGCTACCCAATCCCTTACAGGGCTTGTTTGTCCTACGCCTACAGACGGAGGCTACCCAATCCCTTACAGGGCTTGTTCGTCTTACGCCTACAGACGGCGGCTACCCAATCCCTTACAAGGGCTTGTTCGTCTTACGCCTACAGACGGCGGCTACCCAATCCCTTACAAGGGCTTTTTCGTCTTACGCCTACAGACGGCGGCTACCCAATCCCTTACAAGGGCTTGTTCGTCTTACGCCTACAGACGGCGGCTACCCAATCCGTTACAATGGCTTGTTCGTCCTACGCCTACAGACGGCGGCTACCCAATCCCTTACAAGGGCTTTTTCGTCTTACGCCTACAGACGGCGGCTACCCAATCCCTTACAAGGGCTTGTTCGTCCTACGCCTACAGACGGCGGCTACCCAATCCCTTACAAGGGCTTGTTCGTCTTACGCCTACAGACGGAGGCTACCCAATCCCTTACAAGGGCTTGTTCGTCCTACGCCTACAGACGGCGGCTACCCAATCCGTTACAAGGGCTTGTTCGTCTTACGCATACAGACGGCGGCTGCCCAATCCCTTACAAGGGCTTGTTCGTTTTACGCCTACAGACGGCGGCTACCCAATCCGTTACAATGGCTTGTTCGTCTTACGCCTACAGACGGCGGCTACCCAATCCCTTACAAGGGCTTGTTCGTCTTACGCCTACAGACGGCGGCTACCCAATCCGTTACAATGGCTTGTTCGTCGTACGCCTACAGACGGCGGCTACCCAATCTATTACAAGGGCTTGTTCGTCTTACGCCTACAGACGGAGGCTACTCAATCCCTTACAAGGGCTTGTTCGTCTTATGCCTACAGACGGCGGCTACCCAATCCGTTACAATGGTTTGTTCGTCGTATGCCTACAGACGGCGGCTACCCAATCTATTACAAGGGCTTGTTCGTCTTACGCCTACAGACGGAGGCTACCCAATCCCTTACAAGGGCTTGTTCGTCTTACGTCTACAGACGGCGGGTACCCAATCCGTTACAAGGGCGTGTTCGTCTTACGCCTACAGACGGAGGCTACCTAATCCGTTACAAGGGCTTGTTCGTCTTACGCCTACAGACGGAGGCTACCTAATCCGTTACAATGGCTTGTTCGTCTTACGCCTACAGACGGAGGCAACCTAATAAGTTACAAGGGCTTGTTCGTCTTACGCCTACAGACGGCGGCTACTCAATCCCTTACAAGGGCTTGTTCGTTTTACGCCTACAGACGGCGGCTACCCAATCCCTTACAAGGGCTTGTTCGTCTTACGCCTACAGACGGCGGCTACCCAATCCCTTACCAGGGCTTGTTCGTCTTACGCCTACAGACGGAGGCTACCCAATCCCTTACAAGGGCTTGTTCGTCTTACGCCTACAGACAGCGGCTACTCAATCCCTTACAAGGGCTTGTTCGTTTTACGCCTACAGACGGCGGCTACCCAATCCCTTACAAGGGCTTGTTCGTCTTACGCCTACAGACGGAGGCTACCCAATCCCTTACAAGGGCTTGTTCGTCTTACGCCTACAGACGGCGGCTACCCAATCCCTTACAAGGGCTTGTTCGTCCTACGCCTACAGACGGAGGCTACCCAATCCCTTACAAGGGCTTGTTCGTCTTACGCCTACAGACGGCGGCTACCCAATCCGTTACAAGGGCTTGTTCGTCTTACGCCTACAGACGGCGGCTACCCAATCCGTTACAAGGGCTTGTTCGTCTTACGCCTGCAGACGGCGGCTACCCAATCACTTACAAGGGCTTGTTCATCTTACGCCTACAGACGGCGGCTACCCAATCTATTACAAGTACTTGCTCGTCTTACGCCTACAGACGGCGGCTACCCAATCCCTTACAAGGGCGTGTTCGTCTTACGCCTACAAATGGAGGCTACCCAATCTATTACAAGGGCTTGTTCGTCTTACGCCTACAGACGGCGGCTACCCAATCTATTACAAGGGCTTGTTCGTCTTACGCCTACAGACGGCGGCTACCCAATCTATTACAAGGGCTTGTTCGTCTTACGCCTACAGACGGCGGCTACCCAATCTATTACAAGGGCTTGTTCGTCTTAAGCCTACAGATGGAGGCTACCCAATCCGTTACAAGGGCTTGTTCGTCTTACGCCTACAGACGGCGGCTACTCAATCTATTACAAGGGCTTGTTCGTCTTAAGCCTACAGATGGAGGCTACCCAATCCGTTACAAGGGCTTGTTCGTCTTAAGCCTACAGACGGCGGCTACCCAATCCGTTACAGGGGCTTTTTCGTCATAAGCCTACAGACGGCGGCTACCCAATCCGTTACAAGGGCTTGTTCGTCATAAGCCTACAGACGGCGGCTACCCAATCCGTTACAAGGGCTTGTTCGTCTTACGCCTACAGACGGCGGCTACCCAATGCGTTATAAGGGCTTGTTCGTCATAAGCCTACAGACGGCGGCTTCCCAATCCGTGACAAGGGCTTGTTCGTCATAAGCCTACAGACGGCGGCTACCCAATCCGTTACAAGGGCTTGTTCGTCTTACGCCTACAGACGGCGGCTACCCAATCCGTTACAAGGGCTTGTTCGTCATCAGCCTACAGACGGCGGCTACCCAACCCGTTATAAGGGCTTGTTCGTCCTACGCCTACAGATGGAGGCTACCCAATCCGTTATAAGGGCTTGTTCGACTTACATGAAACGCAAATCGACTTGCCGAACTGACTACTGAACACACAAAAAAACAATAAAAAAACGTACATCTTGGTCATACTGATTGCATATTTTATAAAATAATTACTAAGACTTAATAAGATGAAAATGGGGCTCCGTTAACGTTTGAGGCATTTGTATCAAAGTATAATGTATCTATGAATGTGCTCGATTTCCTCTCACTTAGATATCAAGTGTGTGAACGATGGCGCGAGGTCGGGCTTGGTACACTGCAAAACTTCTTGTAGAAATTCTCGAGACCTCACATTGTTGCAATTTTGTCTACTGGAAACTCATAAGCGTTGCAAAGTCGGTTCAGCAAAGACAACGCAAATGGGAGGAATCACTAGCCAAAAGTTTGGATAAGTTGGAATGGAAAAATATATATCAAATAGCCTTTCGAACTACTCTTGACAGTCGCATTAGAAGCTTTCAATATAAACTACTGCAGCGTGTACTACCTACCAATAAATTCTTAAAGTTATGTAACATTGTGCCATGTGACCTTTGCACCTGCTGTAAAGAACAAATAGAGACTGTCGAACATTTGTTTTGGGACTGCCATATGGTACAAGCGTTTTGGCAAAGTCTACAAAATCGCTTAAGTTTATACATCGACATGAGTCCGTTTTTAAATAAGATAAATGTTCTCCTAGGAAGTTACGAAGAGCACAATAGGCTTATAAATCATATCTACCTTATCGCCAAACATTGTATTTTTATCTCTAAATGTAAAAGCAGCCTACCGTCAGTTGAAATGTTTATGAACAGGTTAAAAGCAGTATATGTGATAGAAAACGAGATAGAAAAGAGAAAATTAGAGCCGACGAGTGATCAATTTATGAGCAAATGGGGCAACTTAAGAAAAATGCTACTTAAATGATGAAATGGATGTGTAAACTTGCTTAACGTGCTTTTGTCACTATTATGTATGCCGTATACACCATTGTAATGTTTCATTGGGTTAAATAAAAAAAAAATGAAAAAACTAAGACTTCTGGACAAACAATTAGACGGAAGACTTTGCTGGCATGGCGCATATGCCACCCAATTTTTGACGGCAGACGTTCAGACGTCATCTTTTACATAATAGACGTTTGGAGCTCACCCTTAAGAGATATTTAAAGGTCACCCTTTACGCGGCGGACGTTTAGAGGTCATCCTTTACACGACAGACGTTCAAAGGTCACCCTTTACGCGGCAGATGCTTGGAGGTCATCCTTAACATTGTGGACGTTTAGAGGTCATACTTTACACGACGGACGTATAGAGATCATCCTTTACAAAGCAGACGTTTAGAGTTATTTTTTACACGGCAGACATTTAGAGGTCATCCCTTAACAAGACAGACGTTTAGAGGTCATCCTTTACATAGCAGACGTTTAGCAGACCTTAACACGACAGTTTAAAGATCATCCTTTACACAATAAGACGTTTAGAGGTCATCCTTTACATAATAGACGTTTAGAGGTCATCCTTTACATAATAGACGTTTAGAGGTCATCCTTTACATAATAGACGTTTAGAGGTAATCCTTAACACAATATACGTTTAGAGGTCATCCTTAACACAATATACGTTTAGAGGTAATTCTCAACAAGACAGACGTTTAGAGGTTATCCTATACAGAATCTACGTTTAGAGGTCATCCTTAACACAATATACGTTTAGAGGTAATTCTCAACAAGACAGACGTTTAGAGGTTATCCTATACAGAATCTACGTTTAGAGGTCATCGTTAACACGACACACGTTTAGAGTTCATCCATAATACGACACACGTTTGGATGTCATCCTTTGCACGGGAAATATCTAGAGTTTATCCTTTACGTGGCAGATGCTTATAGGTCACCCGACAGACGTTAAGAGGTCATCCTTTACACAATAGACGTTTGGAAGTTATCTTAACAGGACTGCTTTTCTGGTGGTATGATACGATAGCTAATCTTGAGCTATATTAGCAGTTGCAAAATGCATAAATCATGAACCGCACAATTGTGCGTTATTTCAATAATGCAGTATTTGGAGGTTCATTATTTAAATAACGTATACATGCGTTCATGACATGTGTGACATAAAGAACCAAACCTTCTCTTGTCTATTCGTATAAATAATGAAAGCGTGACGTCACACAGGTTTTTGTGTGCAGTGAAGAGAGCGCACCTAGAGCAATGGATAGGTGAACAACGCCCATTAACTTGCCCATTTAGTACTGACTGAACTCCTGGCTATCTGACCCCGGCCACCGAGTATAAACAAAACCTCTGATAAATGCCGATATTGGAGATGTCTGACTTATTAGCTGTACATGGTTCAGCTCTCTCTCGCCGGGGAGCCAAGCCGTCTGGCTTATCGGAGAGGTCACCAGGGTGGATCTCGGTACAGCTGCTGATCAGGAGCTCTGACTCTTAACGATCTTGTGATTAGGCATTTCTTGCAACAAAGCAGTTGTTGGCCCACAGCTCGTGGGGGCGAGGGCATGGGAGGGGAGGAGGGGGAGGGAGGGGGGTGCAAACACTATTGCTACAGGCTGGGCCGCCACCAGGGGTCGTGCTGGCCAAGTTGCTCCATTAGATTCCTGAAGCTTTTATGACTTTCGTCGGACAGTCATTTCTTTGGTCGGTAGTGTATTTTCTTGTAATCCAGGCGATTTTTGTCACCTCTCGCTTCGTTTTCAATGCTTCGCCATTTGCCGGACGTCAACAAACGCCGCCTGGTAGCGAGTACTCGATCACGCTAAGTTTGTTTACTTCCGGCGAGCGGCGGAGCATTGAAAACAAAGCGAAAGAGGACAAAAATCGCCCGGATTACAAGAAAATACACTACCGACCAAAGAAATGACTGTCCGACGAAAGTCATAAAAGCTTCAGGAATCTAATGGAGCAACTTGACGGGTAGGCACTGCATATTTATTCTATTAGGAATCTGGACCACATCACCGAAATGCCTTACATGCTTTTTCAGGCAATGACTCTTGTGTCATAACCTTCAAGGTCGTTTGCGATAAATCATGACCACCACCCGTCGCCCCATAGCTAGCATTCCAGCGAATGCTGGCTATATACCTTAACAGTCTTAACTGCCTATATACCTTCTGAAACCTCCTTAGTTTGTATCATTTGTGATCCGTAATCCCCGATAATCTACCTGTTGTTAATTTACTTTATTTATCGTTGAGAAAAAATTGGAATAAAATAGAATAGGCCTTTTGCGCAGCCTATTGCAAGTGCCTTCTCTCAGTTCTGTTCCGAGTAATGTTACAACACTAGATTCATCAAAACCACCGCAATCAACGGGGTAAGATTTACGTCACGACACTAGATTCACCAAAACCACCGCCATCAAGGGGGCAGGATTTACGTTACGACACTATGTTCATCAAACCACCGCCTTTAAGTGTTCAAGATTTACGTTACGACACAAGATTCACCAAAACTACCGCCATCAAGGGGGCCAGATTTACGTTACGACACTAGATTCACCAAACCACCGCCATCAAGATTTACGTTACGACACTATGTTCATAAAATTCACCGCCTTCAAGTGTTCAAGATTTACGTTACGTCATTAGATTCACCGATCCACCGCCATCAAGGGGGCAAGATTTACATTACGACACTAAATTCACCCAACCACCGCCATCAAGGGGGCAAGATTTACGTTACGACACTAAATTCACCAAACCACCGCCATCAAGTGGGCAAGATTTACGTTACGACACTAGGTTCACCAAACCACCGCCATCAAGGGGGCAAGATTTACGTTACGACACTAGTTTCACCAAACCACCGCTATCAATGGGGCACGATTTCCCGTTATGACACTAGATTCACCAAACCAACGTCTTCAAAGGGGCAAGATTTACGTTACGACACTAGATTCATCAAACCACCGTCTTGAAAAGGGCAAGATTTACGTTACGACACTAGATTCACCAAACCACCGCCATCAAAGGGGCAAGATTTACGTTACGACACTAGATTCACTAAACCACCGTCTTCAAAGGGGCAAGATTTACGTTACGACACTAGGTTCACCAAACCACCGCCATCAATAGGGCACGATTTCCGTTATGACACTACATTCACCAAACCAACGTCTTCAAAGGGGTAAGATTTACGTTTCGACACTAGATTCATCAAACCACCGTCTTCAAAAGGGCAAGATTTACGTTACGACACTAGATTCACCAAACCACCGCCATCAAAGGGGCATGATTTACGTTACGACACTAGATTCACCAAACCACCGTCTTCAAAGGTGCAATATTTCCGTTACGACACTAGATTCACCAAACCACCGTCTTCAAAGGGGCAAGATTTACGTTACGACACTAGTTTCACCAAACCACCGCTATCAATGGGGCACGATTTCCCGTTATGACACTAGATTCACCAAACCAACGTCTTCAAAGGGGCAAGATTTACGTTACGACACTAGATTCATCAAACCACCGTCTTGAAAAGGGCAAGATTTACGTTACGACACTAGATTCACCAAACCACCGCCATCAAAAGGGCAAGATTTACGTTACGACACTAGATTCACTAAACCACCGTCTTCAAATGGGCAAGATTTCCGTTACGACACTAGATTCACCAAACCACCGCCATCAAGGGGGCAAGATTTACGTTACGACGCTATATTCACCAAAACCACCGCCATCAAGGGAGCAAGATTTACGTTACGACACTAGATTCACTGGATCCACCCGCTTTGCCTAACACGTGAGCAAGATCACGCTGTTTACAACAACGACGTGCAAAAACTAAGCTTAGGAAACTGAGTTGCACATGGTACTTACAATATACAAAAAGTATATACTAGATGGATAACGTACTGACGTTAGGAACGCACATAAGTGACCTGCAAAGTAGCATACAAGACGGACTGACAAAAGTGACTTGCAACATAGTACGTACCGTAAAATACATGCTGACAAGAGGGACTCACAAGGTGCCGTACACAAGTGGCTAATAGAGGCTTTGGGTGACTAACGATGAGATATTCTGTTTCCCCCGCATCTTGACATGTGTCAGCCCATGGCGTCCTGCGGCTCGCCGTCGCCATATTGGAATCACACCCATCTCAGTTGAAATTCCTTGTTGGTACTTGTCAGCTAGTCGTTCGGCGGTGCCTTTCTCTATTTAGACCCTGCAGCAAAACTTGGCCCCACAAACCTTGTTGGGCGCACCGGTCTGAACCCGAACATTTGCTCAGAAGAAACTTAAGTCTTTCCCAACAAAGGCAATCTTTTAAAAGGAAAGCAAAAAAACCCTCACGACAGCGGTGTGTTTTGGGGGTATTTGCTGCGGAACCCGATGCAGTGGGTTTGGGGGTCGGGCCACAAGGACTATTGTTATTTAGGAGTTGCCACAAACGCGTTTGGTCGACTTACAATGGATGGGTCTCCCAATAGCTTTCAAACACCACGACCCCCACCCGGTGCATTGATCCTATACCCCTCCCCCACCCCATCTCATACCCCCCCCCCCCCCACACACACACACACACCCCTCACCTCACTCACCCCGCCACCCACTTATGACTGACTGGCCCGTCTCGCCCAATCCGTCACACACAAAAAGAGAGTATTTCTTTCACAAATCAACGCCTTGTGTTTCGCCAGTTACTGAACAACAACCCATGGATATCACTTCTCAGTCCATGGCAGCGCCACCTATCTTCAGCCCAGCACCACCTGCCGGGAGCCTTTCCGCCCCTGGCCGATAGAGGGCGCTGTTACCGGTGCAGATAAGGCGATTTTAAAGTAAAGCGCCCAAGTCCACCAGGCAGACCTGTCGCTCCGACATACCCGTAGTTAAGGGGCATATATCTCGATCTACGTCACAGGTGATCGGAGCAAACCTATCTGCTGTTGTCTGATTGGCCAATAATTAATCATAGAGTGTAACATTAATTTTCCGCGTGTAAATCTGGTTCATCGTCGGTCGCAGTGACCGCGGCGCATGCTGGTCTATAATGGCGTTTTGTGTGGCAGTGGTTGCACGGTAAATCAGGCATCTCGGTAGGCCAGCCGTGCGGTACACAGTAATCAGCAGATATTTATGAAAGAAGTGAGCACTGGTCAGTTTTTCATTGATTGAGCCTCTCAGGTAAAAATATAATTTAGGTGTTAAATAATTTGAAATGAATGCTTCGCAATATAATGGAAAAAATGCTGTTGTGAACTAGTTCAACATGATAAGAATTTTGCTGTGTTGCAGTTGTTAATAACTAGTTTTTTGATAGCCGTAGGGGAGACCGGGGCACGTTCGCTCCATTTTTACATTAAGGCCCATAGATGCGCTACGGTTAAAGCATGTTGTCTGATTTTTTGTTAGCTGTATTATGTAGCTGTATTTTGGACCCTGTTTAGTTTGTTTCCGTCAATTGTTTTTCCTGTAGTTTGCAGTTTAGCAGAGGCACCCGACAAGGGCTAATGTGCCCCGTGACGGGGCACGTAGACCCAACCCGCGGGGCAAGTACGCCGATGGTACACAACGCAAATAATTTGTCCGTCTTACACCCTTTTTTTATTAGAAATACAACGTTATCTTAAACAATCTAGACACAACCAACGAAATCTTTAACAAAACACTTGGATCGCTACAAGTTACTCGGATTACTTGGTATAAATCGAATCGTGATCAGAGTTGCAATTGTGGCATACGTAGAGAGGGGACTCCATCCATGTACATTCTCTGTGAGACCAGTCGTTACATGATGCGCATTGCACCCACACCTCTCCTTTCCTGCTTTCTGACCATGGTGATAGACACACAAGACAGAAATATTCAGAGGAATCATCACTAGACAAATGGCTTCTTCTTCGCTTCGTTCTGTTTCTTCTCTTTGCTTTGGGTTCTTTACCTGTTTTTGATTTAGTCTTTTCTTTTGTAACACCGATAAGTTTCCTTTGCCTTTTGTTTCTGTTGCGTGTTTCGGCTTCGATAGCTTCTTTTTCTGGTGTATCGGTTAGGATTGCAGCTCGTCTTTGTTTTCTACCCTTGGTCGTTAACTTCCTGTGCGGAGCCTTGGGATGAGGCTGAACTTCAATGGGCGAGAAGGAAATTTCGCTCTGCTGCGCAAAACGGTCTTCGCGAAGATCCGGTTGGTCCTTAGACACGTTAGCAGGCATGGTGACGATGAGATCAGGCTTTGAAATGGTAGTAGCAGGCTCTGAAACGGAGGGAGTAGGAACAATTGCAGCGTAGTGTGCTGCGACACCGTCACCACTAAGAAATAGTGTTATTATGTGCTTTTCGGTACATAATTCCGGACCATCCTGCAATATCAAACTAGGTATGTCTATATATAGGCCACTATATAACTCGCCTTTATGATTGACTTACAAGGTGTTTATACTAATATCAATATTAATTGGTAATGGAATCTTAAATCTGAATTGAATGGTAAGCTGTCCCATCATATTACTATATGTAGAATCCCTATCCCTCATTACCACGTCTGTGTTGCGGACGAGTCTTGCAGCAAGGGCTGTAACTTATTGTTGAAGATCTTTGGGGTCATGTATAAAGCAGTGTCTGCATCAGGTAGGGCTGTCAGTCTTATGTTAGGGCCACCTTTCCAGTTTGTGAACGTTGTATAGATGTTCCATGTTATGCATATGAGGTACATTAGACCAGGCGACCGGGGGCATGTTCGCCCAGTGGGCCAACTTACCCCGACTCAAGCGGGTGGATGTACCCCAAACGTGTCTGCTATATTTGGATGCAAGAAATATGAATTGGACTAGAAGTTAGAGTCTTCAATTTGTAATCAAAATTAGGCGCACATGGTACATGACTTTCGGTAAATTATTCATTTTCTAACTCTACAGGACATACTTGAAAAGCGAAGAACACATGGCGGAACTGTTATTTACTTACCTGGCAGAAAAAGTTCATTTCCCGCCAAACTGTTCGTCGCGCAGCTCGATCTTGATGAAAAAAATCTGGGACGTAAAACATTCATCACATGACCGCATCACATGACCCAACTTGGTGCTTTAGGGGTGTAAAGTCGAAAAAATCGATGTGGGCTAACGTACCCCGAGGGCCTACTTGCCCCGGTCTCCCCTATATCTGTAGCAATGGCAGCGACCTCCAGAATCCAGTCCAATAAGGTCGTCAAGTGCAATCTGTTCGGTGCGAGTTCATTTAACCTTTTCTCCCTCACCTTAACGTTGACAATGTCGCGCCGTACGACACATGACGTCACAGAGACGGTCGGTGCAACGGAAAGAGCGCACAAAAGGCGGGGGACGTGCAAGTGTAAATGTTACTTAGAATGTTACTTACGATGACCTCCCACCTTATGAGGCTCGAGCAGTCATTGACTTACGCCTGTCACAGCAAGAGCGATGAGATATTGGGCTATGGAAGGCCATTTAGTCAATCGCCTGTTGACGCTTGGCTTCATCTTGCCCCAGACAGACGTCACAACAGACGTGTCCGCCGTCGACAGGACGTGTAATCGTCACCAGGGCGCCGCTCGCATTGCGTGTGAAAGACGCGCCGCACCCGCTGACCTGTCCTCTACCCCGGTCTCTCTGAGAGGGACAGCTCGAGGTACATATATAGGTCTATATATATATAGACCAAAATACATACAGGCTGCGAACCTCTTGATATAGATTTCTGTTACACTTGGCACAGTCAAATATATATCGTCCGCCAAGTGGTCCAGGCCGACCTTCCCTCACCCACCTTAGGCACCCCTCCGTTACCGCCCCCCCCACCCCCCACTCTGTCGTATGTTCCAGGGGCTGGGTCATCAATCATGCAGGGCCCACGACACTCCACTTGAAGGGTGTCAGGGTTGGGGCAGGGCCTACCCCCCACCCCCCTCCCCCCCCCCCCACACCGCGCCCCGAGTCGCACGAAGGCTGCTGGGGTTGGAACAGGGTGACGGTACCCCCCCCCACCTCGAGTTCTTATGGGGTGCTGGGGTTGGGGCAGGGTGATTTTACCCCCTCCCCCAGTCATCAGGGGGTGCCAGGGTGATATTATTAAGGTACGAGGGCCGCGAGTTCATTCGGTGGAGCAAACGCCGCGCTCATCCCGCATACAACAGCCACATACCTTCCTTTTATCATATCAACGAGTTTTGTATTCAACAATTCGTAAAGTTACCCCATGTCCTACCCCCATTTTCGTAATTATGAACCAATCTGGTGTCAAGCGCTGGGGCTGCATTTAAAACTAGGTTTACTAGACTCTTCAATTACTTAAACGTATATACAACGGGTGCACCAAAATAAACTGTTTATACTTCAGTGTCTAAATGAGTGTTTGTGGAAAGTGAAAGGTTGGTCGATGCGTCAAACGATTAAGAGATGCGGGGAAACGGCCATTTATACCTGATTCACCCCCCCCCCCACCCCGACCCGGCCCGCTTTTAAATACCTTTCAACTGACTTTGAGGTTCAATATTCCACACACGTCTATGACGTTTCACAACAGGCATACGTTTTCACTTTTGTGGAGAGAAAATTCAAGAAGTTGGATTCGTTTGGTCACTGGTACATAATTGGAGCTGGATGTGGTAGGTGTTTGTCGTTTGTAATGAACCTTAAGGCCTTAGATGTGTGTCCATATACGTAAACACAGCCACAGTGGGCACCCCCCCCCCTCCCCCCCCCCCTACCGCTCCCGCCTTTCCCATTTTCGAAATCCTTGATCTGTGCCAATATTGCACAGACATGTTCAGACCTTTACCAGACCGGTCCAGGTAAATGCCAAACAATGCGTCATTGTTGTGTAACCGACAACATATCAGGTACATAACTTCAGCATGACATGTGTATCAGTGCGACCGATATGATGAGGGCGGGGGGGGAGAATAATTCATCATGAACTGGGAATGGTGTATTAGCCGACCGTCGTTATCAGAGACTTTCATTAATTTAAACTGGGAATAGTCTATATTAAATAACGGTCAATCGAGAAATCGCCAATTTATATCATGTATCCGCCCTTCCTTTGGGGGCAGTTCTCCTTTTAATTTATCGTGACCTGGGAATAAAGAAATTTATTCTTCGTGATCAGGATCCCCCCCCCCCCTCCCACTCTATACGACGGGTCAGCCAAAGATTACTGTTATCCTCGAATACATTCTAGAAAGTGTTCCAATTCCCCGTCTACAACCCACCAACGAGCCTGTGACACCAGGAATGTGCCTTATCCTGATGCTAGACGCAGATTCGTTGATGTACGAAAACCCATAAGATATAATGACATTGAGGACCAGAGTTCAACTCTGAGGACAAGGGACAAAAGCAAAATTGTGCCATTCATAACTTGCGGAATTTGACGGGTACCCTAACGCTTAAGGTCATCGGCCTGGCCGGTGGAAGGTCGCGGTGGGTGCAATGTGTGTAATGTACATGCTGTGGCGGGCGCCGTGTAGGCCCAGGGTGAGGCATGGATACTCCTTTGTCTGCGTTGTCTCTTTATGAAAAGAAATGAAGACAAGACAGTCTATGTTTTATGGGGCGCCAAGTGTTACCACCTTCTTTTCGTCGACGAAATGGTAAGTACGTTAACGAAATACAAATTACTTCGACGAAATGCAACTTTTGTATTGACCCAAATAATTATTTCCCGTGATAGCTACAACACGTAACAACGAACTGACAAAACGCGAAAATCAGGGCTTCCGTCTCTAAACACCGAATTATACAGAGACCTGCAGACTTATCACAGTAATGTACCGGGCTATACGATCGAGGCATCTTGTCCTCAGCGGGATATGCCCCCCCCCCCCCACCGCCCGATACACTCACCATGCTCTGTGTCAATCGGTGTTTGTAGGCGGAAGATCCGTATTCCGCGCTTTGTCAGGTTGTTCCGTATTGTAGCTATCACCGGACAAAATTAATTGGATCAAGACGAAAGTTTCATTTCGTCGATAAAAGTATTTCGTCGACGTAATTGCTATTCGTCGACGGAATTGCTATTTAGTCGACGAAATCAACTTTCGTCGACGAAATGAAGGGGGTAACACTTGGCGCTCCATAATGGCGTATCGTTTTAACTTGTTGATCAGGTGCTTTGTACTTCTGCGACGTTCTACCCAGATGGCCGCCTTGGTGTACAGGAAAGCAAGCTTAACGGAGGGGTGACGCTAACAAACTGTGATTGTATGGTGTGACCGGTATGAAGGGGGTGGGGTGAGGTGTGACCGGTGGGAAGGGGGGAGGGGTGAGGTGTGACCGGTGGGAAGGGGGTGGGGTGAGGTTTGACCGGTATGAAGAGGGGTGGGGTGAGGTGTGACCGGTGGGAAGAGGGGTGGGGTGAGGTGTGACCGGTGCGAAGAGGGGTGGGGTGAGGTGTGACCGGTGTGAAGGGGGGTGGGGATGGGTGTGGCCGATGTGAAGGGAGGTGGGGTGAGGTGTGACCGGTGTGAAGGGAGGTGGGGATGGGTGTGGCCGATGTGAAGGGAGGTGGGGATGGGTGTGGCCGGTGCGAGGGGGGGTGGTGTGAGGTGTGACCGGTGTGAAGGGGGGTGGGGTGAGGTGTGACCGGTGTGAGGGGGGGTGGGGATGGGTGTGGCCGGTGTGAAGGGAGGTGGGGATGGGTGTGGCCGGTGTGAGGGGGGGTGGGGTGAGGTGTGACCGGTGTGAAGGGGGGTGGGGTGAGGTGTGACCAGTGTGAGGGGGGGTGGGGATGGGTGTGGCTGGTGTGAAGGGGGGTGGGGATGGGTGTGGCCGGTGTGAAGGGGGGTGGGGTGAGGTGTGACCGGTGTGAGGGGGGGGTGGGGTGAGGTGTGACCGGTGTGAGGGGGGATGGGGTGAGGTGTGACCGGTGTGAAGGGGGGTGGGGATGGGTGTGGCCGATGTGAAGGGAGGTGGGGATGGGTGTGGCCGGTGTGAGGGGGGGTGGGGTGAGGTGTGACCGGTGTGAAGGGGGGTGGGGATGGGTGTGGCCGGTGTGAAGGGGGGTGGGGTAAGGTGTGACCGGTGTGAGGGGGGGAGGGGTGAGGTGTGACCGGTGTGAGGGGGGGTGGGGTTGGGTGTGGCCGGTGTGAAGGGGGGTGGGGATGGGTGTGGCCGGTGTGAAGGGGGGTGGGGTGAGGTGTGACCGGTGTGAGGGGGGGTGGGGTGAGGTGTGACCGGTGTGAGGGGGGGAGGGGTGAGGTGTGGCCGGTGTGAAGGGGGGTGGGGTGAGGTGTGACCGGTGTGAGGGGGGGTGGGGTGAGGTGTGACCGGTGTGAGGGGGTGAGGTGTGACCGGTGTGAAGGGGGGTGGGGTTGGGTGTGGCCGGTGTGAAGGGGGGTGGGGATGGGTGTGGCCGGTAAGAAGGGGGGTGGGGTGAGGCGCGCGGTGTAGGCAGTCAGGTTTTAGGGAACGTGCCCCATAGTTTGCAATAGTTGACCGATGATTGCGAATGCCTATCGTGATCATGAGCGAGGGTTTGTCAAGAGTAATAATGACAGGCGGGAGGGAGGGGAGCGCGGGGCAGTCCACGACAGGAGGTTCATATTGTGCTGGTTGACAACAAGCAAACACAACCCGTCCATGTAACGAGACACCAAAGTGTACAATAAATCTCATACATAAATAAAAAAGACAAACTGTCATTGAAGCGAAAAGAAAAAGCTGTGCATTAGTCACCAGGTGGGGTGTCGGTGGGATCTAAATGGGGGGTGGGGGCACCATTTGTAAAGCGCGGCACATCGACCTCAACATCATTCTAGATAGATGATAATGCCTCAAAGCAGAAAGTACAGTAACCATGACTCACATTGGGACGGGTCATAACGTAGTCGACTGCTGAACGACTGTGACACTTGTACCTGCATTGCTATAGTTACCCTGCTCCAATTCAACACCGCAAGATGCGGCACAGTATGGTGCATGCAAAAGCATTATATAATGATCGTATGATTAAGAAGATAACTCGTTTTTCAGTGTGTCACATTACTATATGCGTAAATTTGTTCGCACCTTTGATCAGTGGATTTGTTGAACCCGAATTGTACCCGGTTACTGACAGCATCACTGGCATCAGTCCATCATTCGTCTTCCGTTGCTCGGACGTCAATCTCTTCTCGGGATAAAGAAAGCAATGTCCGCATGTCAGGGAGCCCATCCCTATACAGCCCCCCCCCCCAGGAACCCATCCCTGTACAGCCCCCCCCCCCCTGTGAGCCCATCCCTATACAGCCCCCCCCCGTAGGAACCCATCCCTGTACAGCCCCCCCCTGGAAGCCCATCCCTCTACAGCCCCCCCCCCCTGGGAGCCCATCACTATACAGCCCCCCCTCCCCTGGGAGCCCATCCCTATACAGCCCTCCCCCCCCCCCTGTGAGCCCATCCCTATACACCCCTCCCCTGTGAGCCCATCCCTATACAGCCCCCCCCCCTGGGAGCCCATCCCTAAACAGCTCCCCCCCCTAGGAGCCCATCCCTATACAGCCCCCCCCCTCCTGTGAGCCCATCCCTATACAGCCCCCCCCCCCATGTGAGCCCATCCCTATATAGCCCCCCCCCCATGTGAGCCCATCCCTATACAGCCCCCCCCCCCTGGGAGCCCATCCCTATACAGCTCCCCCCCCCCCCTGGGAGCCCATCCCTGTACAGTCCCCCCCCCCTCGGAGCCCATCCCTGTACAGCCCCCTCCCCGCCACCCTCGAGCGGACTCTACCCCCGGGCGGGCTCCCCGCCACCCCCGGGAGCACTCCCCACTACCCCCGGTAGCCCTTTCCGCTACCCCCGGGCGGACTCCCCGCCACCCCCGAGCGGACTCCCCGCCACCCCCGAGCGGACTCCCGCCACCAACCAAGCGAACTTCCCACCAGCCCCCTCTACTCCTATACAGCCCCCCCCCTGTGAGCCCATCCCTATACAGCCCCCCCCCCCCCTGGGAGCCCATCCCTATACAGCTCCCCCCCCTGGGAGCCCATCCCTGTACAGCCCCCCCCCCCTCGGAGCCCATCCCTGTACAGCCCCCCCCCTCTCCGGGGGCGGCCTCCCCGCCACCCCTGGGAGCACTCCCCACCACCCCCGGTAGCCCTTTCCGCTACCCCCGGGCGGACTCCCCGCCACCCCCGAGCGGACTCTACCCCCGGGCGGACTCCCCGCCACCCCCGGAGCGGACTCTACCCCCGGGCGGCTCCCTGCCACCCCGGGAGCACTCCCCACTACCCCCGGTAGCACTTTTCGCACCCCCCGGGGATCCTTCCCCCCCCCCTCCGAGCGGACTCCCCGCCACCAACCAAGCGAACTTCCACCAGCCCCCTCTACCCCCGCCCCCCCCCCCCCTGGCAGACGCGCGGGGCTCTAGTGATCTAGTGGTTAGCGCATGAAACCGCAGATCAAAGTCCTGGGTTCGACTCCGGGGCCCGGATTCATTCTGTCATCCTCCATCGTCCCGGGCGATTGCTGGGCCCAGTCTATAGCACTATTGCTGGGCCCAGTCTATAGCACTAATGCTGGGCCCAGTCTATAGCACTAATGCCCACGATTGCTGGGCCCAGTCTATAGCACTAATGCCCACGATTGCTGGGCCCAGTCTATAGCACTAATGCCGACGATTGCTGGGCCCAGTCTATAGCACTAATGCCGACGATTGCTGGGCCCAGTCTATAGCACTGATGCCCATGATTGCTGGGCCCAGTCTATAGCACTAATGCCCATTGCTGGGCCCA